>MU941968.1:0-16392 GCA_036418165.1 Cooperia oncophora
CTCCAGCTCAGTTTTTGTGCACTTCTGAGCAGAGAATGTGGCGCCCTACTGCAGATGCTGCCCCGGGCCATTTGCCTCGCACGTAGCGAGGAATTGGCTCCGCGGGAGGAGATGTTCAGGTTACCCTTAGGTACGCCGCCGGTACCCATAGTATACTCAAAAAAGGTCCAGGAGTTTGCTACACAATTCTGACCACGTCTTGTTCACACTGCTGAGCGTCTTTGCATATAGTACAGCCACGGCAATGGCTGGATATGCAAAGACGCTCAGCAACGTTAACTACTGTTGGAAGTTGGACATGCTCATTTGATGCACCTTCGACAGCTGTTCTGCCTTCTTCTTCTTCATCTGAAACCCACAAGCTCTTACTCTCAGTCGCTGAATGTGTCTTCGAGTTGCATCACAAGAGATAGCACGACGCATGGTGAAATGTGTGACGGGCGCCCATTGAATGTTAAATAGGTAAGAGATTCAGGGCTCCGTAAGAAGGGTCAAGATGATGTTCATCTCGTTGTGGAAAATAGATGCATTCCGCATGCGGCTTTTATATGAACTCATGAATACACTTGAAGTATTAGATGTAGTCAGTCAGTCAGTCAGGTCATCATCATCACGAGGGTGCTTTTCAACCTTTGGAAAGGATTCGATCTAGGGTACCGTGCTAGAAGGATGAGCGCTTGTCGTAGCTAAATCACGCTTGCTCGAAATGATATACAGTCCTCATCATTGCGGACCAGGTGGGGCGTGTCAGTGCGGCTGCGTTTGGCGCGGTGCCAAAGTCGTTCTGCAACGGTTGTTGAAGCTGGAAGTGTACTACTGTATATATCCTTCGTATTACTCGTTTTCTACCACTTTATACGCGTTTCAACAAAAAGGCTGAGAACGGCTTCAACAGTGTGCACACTCATACTGGCTGACACGCCCCACCGGTCCGCAATGATGAGGACTGTAAACCCTCGAACGAATGCAGGAAATCCATAATTGCTTAACCCTAGGTCCATAATATGCTGAGAGCCAACTTATTCCAACTCCATTCTTGTTAATAGAGCCGATAACCTCAGATGGTGAACTCATTTTGACCATTGAACCTTACTAATTTTTGAAAAGAAAATAATTACAAGGAAAAGATGTCAAGATGCTGTACAAGGATTCCCGCTTCAGTATAAATGAAATTATTTGTAGAGAACTAACTCTGTCCATTTCGCTGCACCCGCTAAATACGAGGGAAGTTTAGGAGAGAGAAAGCCTATAAGCTCGAATGTGCATGCATTCCATAGCAACTAGCTTTTTTCGCGGGGCCATTTAGCCTTTCTCATATGTGTGTCTGGTGCAGTGTTTGTTGAGTGCTCTGTGGGAAACGAAGTTTTCATTCAGTGGAGCAAGAATAATGCTTGGATTGATGTTGCCATGGTGACGCTCGGGTAAAAGGGGTGTTCCACCAAAAGGTCTTCAGAGTGAGCCTCCGTATATCCGGCCTAATCGCTCCTCTCTCATCGCTGGATAAGATGACCGTGGCTAAAGTGGATCAAGGTGAGCTTTTTCATTTAGTCGAATTCATTCGCATCTGTTGCAGAATAGTTTTCGTTGGACAATTCACACTGAGGGGACACACTTTTAATTATTTTACATCTTCTTCTGACTAGGGGTGGAGAAATGGGGAGGGGCTTATAACCACCTATTGGGAGAGTGGGTCGTCCGTGGGAAGGCACTGCACTACTGGAGACAAGTATAACAGCAAGCAAAGCAGAGGTCAAACGGATAACTGTAACTTCAATTCCGATTTTTTTTTTGTAATTTTTGCGTTTCATGTTCACTTTATATACCCTGGGTCGGCGAAACTCCCGTTTCATAAGCAAATTCATCCTTGCCCTTCTTCTGGCGTTTCAACAGCAGAGAAAAAAGACAAGCCAGTGGAGTCGGTGAGAGGGGGAAAAATTGTTTTCGGAGAATCCCTCGCCATGATGACAACGGGTGCGTGCAGTACCCAAATTGGATCGTCGCCAAGTTTGGCTGTCACTCTATTCTGGTAAGCCGATTTGGAGGGATTTCCTTTTCGTTCGACTATCTTACAGTTTAAAGGAGCATTATCATGTATTTCTTCGAGAACCACTACGAGGCGAGACAGTGATGGGTCCTCGGTAGTATAGTGGTGAGTATCCGCGTCTGTCACATGCGAGACCCGGGTTCAATTCCCGGCCGGGGAGAACTTTTTGCATTCTTGTGGAGTGTTAAGCGTCACACTGGAATTTTTCCATGAAAATCCGGAGTTGAATGGGTTACAACAATAGGGCTTAATTGGTATCAAATGGCAAAAGTTCTCCCCGGCCGGGAATTGAACCCGGGTCTCGCATGTGACAGACGCGGATACTCACCACTATACTACCGAGGACCTGTCATTAGTCACCACTCGGTCGTTTCACGAACATTCGTCCATTTCAGATCAGGCGTCTAAACTAGGAGAAACTGCGTAATAAGCTATTTATTTATTTATTTGATTGGCTGCGTACAGAAATGCTTGAATTGTACACCTGCACTCCAAGCATCCAAAAAGGTGTGAGGAGGTTGGTAGCTGAAGGTTTTCGGGTTCGAAAACGTACCTTAAGATGCCTGAGCTTATGAGTGAGACGCGTTTTTGCTAACGCTGGGGTAAGCTACATCGCTTAGCGATAAATTGCTGTGCCTGATCGCCTTGATGAGTTGAAATACGACCTTCCCCCCCCCTCCAACAATGAGCAAATACGACCCCCCCGCCCGTTTCACAGTGTCGTAAGAAAGCCGAGGAAAAAATCACATTGTCACAAATAAATTTCTTTCGTCACCCAGAATACGACCCCCCTGGCTGCGGCCAAATACGAGCCCCCGCCTTTCGAGTTTCCCAACAACGATGTGTCCTGTTCCTTATAACTGAACACGAATTATTACTCATCCCCGCAAATTATGGGAGATTGAAACATGCAGTCAGAACGTTATGAGATTTTAAGTCGCATTAGACTTAAGAAAATTAGTTTTTGAAAAACGTTGCTGATGTTTTGTTCGCTCATATGAGGTCATTCATATGGTTTGCAAAACTTGGCTCTTTTCTTTCTCTTCCTTTTTTCTTTTCTTTTTTTCTTTTTGTTTCTTTCCACGTTCATTCCTGCTTTAACATACATCAATCAATCAATCAACAAACAAAAACACGCAATCACCGGCTCTAGTCCGTCATTGGTATTTTTATGCCGAGGTCTAGGCAGACGGGCAGATTTTAACACTCAAAGCTCAAGACTGGAAGGAGGTTATAGTTCGAAATGTCGGCTCTCAGATTGTTTGGCACTGTTTGCCCTTTACCGGCCCTTTTTTCGAAACAGACCACTCTTTAATCAAAATATTGGTCTAGCGGTGGATTTCGCCCAGACTTGTCCACAGGGCGTTTCTACTGACGATGGCAATCCAGAATAAAAGTCCCTTTCAAAGTCGAAAATGCCCTGTTGCCTGCGACATAGGTGCCGGCATCACAGTCTTGCTGTGGCGCTCATGGCACACACACACCAGTCGTTCTGGTGGAAGTGAATGTACACTTGCCTCGAGCTAACCAGGAAAGCTCAGCAAGTCATGCCTGGCCATTGCGTCAGTGAGTGCGCACGTGTGCCGTCTCGAGACGGTGAATATCGTCTTTGAGATTTGCGAACGAATTCTCTGGCCGGAGTCATGGAGGGAATTACCCTGCCGTAGTGTTTTACATGCTAAGCGAGCAAACGTGAAAGCAGCTGTACATAAAATGTATGGATCCTTCTCAAATGTAGTAGTGCGGCGCAACGATAGGCGAGTGAGTTTCCCTGGGCGACACAGCTGGGATCAATTCCCGGTGAGTCGCACATTTTTGCAGATTTGTCCAAGAATATGACTGTGAAAGTGTACGACGCTCACTATGGCCTGAAGAGCTGGTGTTGTCACCCTCCTCGTAACCACATGTTCGCAAAAGTTTTTGCAATGAAATACCATGACATTCATGTTCAGCTAGTCTGTTTACCTCTGGGGACAAGTTTCTAGCCAAATCTGATATTTCGACCTAACTTGGAAGAACGTGGGCCATTCTATGACTAATCGGCAGCAGATCGGAGGTTCACCGACGTCATCATATACAGCAGAAAAATTTATTTTATTTTTTTAATTATTATATTTTAAAATTGTATTTATTTAACAGAACATGAAGACCTCCATAATCGCTCCAGAGATATTTGTTCGCGCCAAGTTATGAAAGATACCTGAGCTTACCGTCTGCCAAGGCGAGTACAATGATGTGCACCTCAGTGCATATGGCCAGGCTGACCTGTTGACCTTTCCTGATAAGGGCTCCTTGGATCACTAAGGTGCTCCTTGAGGTCACGTTCCTCCAGCCAGCAATATACGTGTATAGAATATGGCTGAATACAGGCACTTGCAGCTGAGGGGTTTTTCATGCCAGGCGAAATGCCATATCCGGTTTCGGAGGATGAGCCTCCCAGGGCGGGACGAAATCCTTGTCAACCGCGCAACGTTCTCGTGGAAAAATCGGATCGAAATCTGACTGTGAATTCATAGAAATTTCGGTTAATGGTGCCCTAAGGGTAAACGGTGACAGTAACTCCTCATGCCATTTCGGCCGTTGAAAGTGCCTCGTTGAAGATGACAAGGCACGGAAAAGGTGGTAATCCGCAGGTAAAATGTGCAGACTATGCAGTGGAATGAAGTCGCTTACCAGGATTTGGTGATGGAAATTAGGATGTGCGTCGATTTATAGTCAATTAGAGGCATCCGCGTTTTACTTGCATTGTTAAGTATTCTTTCGTTCGACTATTTGTCTGGAGCTTTGCAGTATTCCCGTGCAGAATGGGCTTGCTGCTTATCAAGCGAAGTGACAGAATAAGCTTTGGTGTGTGCTGCGACTTACCTTGCGTCATATCCGGCGCGCACATTAGCACCACTCGCTCTCGCTCATATGTATGACGTAAGGAAGGATCACTCTCCGTCTTCCGTAAACACGTGACTCTATCAGCGTCCCAACTAATCCGCGATATGTGAAGAACAAGGACACATCATTGGTTGGGGATTTTAGTCGACTCTGTACCGACCCCCCCCCCCCTCCCAAAAATGACCAAGTACGACCCCCCCCCCCTTTACAACGTCCATCAAGCGAGAAAAATCAACTATCAAAATAAATTTTTCCCAACACGTAATACGACCCTCCTGGCGGCCAAATACGACCCCCCCCTATTGGGGATTCCCCAACAACGATGTGCCCTGTGTGAAGACTCAGTGAAACTTCACATCTTATGGCGCGTTCACGCGCATTCAGTCCACGTCGCTGCAATTTCAGAACTTTTTTGCCAGGCGAAAGTGGTGGAGCACAATGAAGATTTAAAAGTTCTGCAGTCTCCCGCCTAGCGAGAGGCGTTCAGTCCCATTAAGTGTTGGAAACGGAAGGGGATGAGAACAAAATGAAGTACGCCAAAGAAAACTTAGGAAGAAGCATTCGCGGCACTCGAAGCTAAGGTGCGCCCTATGCGTGGGTGCACCTTACACTGAGGCAACGTTCAGACTTCGCGACGGCGGCGCTTCGGTCGCGCGTTCGGGCGATCGATCGCGCCCACTTACGACGATCGCGTCGCTAGTGCTAGCGTACGATTGTGTAGCGCGACTGATTAGATAGCGCTCCAATGCAAAAATCGACTGCTAGTGCACTAGTAACGCAATCGTCGTAAGCGTGCACCACCGATCGCCCGAATTGACATAAAAAGGGGAAATGTCATCCACAACTGGCTAGAAACGTGACGTTAATGACGAAAATATTTTTTGGACAAAGAAATGGAGAAAATTGTTGGGAAACAGGTCTTCGCCTCAGCAACAGCTCTGTCACACGCCCCAGCATTCGCAGCGAACAAGACTGTACAGTGGTGATCCAGGGTATAACGATTGTAGAATGTGTAGAATGCGATTGTAGAACGCCCATGCGGAGTCGATCGTCCGGAGAGTCGATCGTCCCATTCCTTACCCCATTGGCTCTGAGACTCTAACGATTTCTATCCTAGCTTAGTCTGTCTCTTCTTGAGTCTCTGTCCTCTTTGCACATCAGTTTACTTGTATCCAAATGAGACTGCTCTCCACACACTTCTAATTTTTCATGCGGCCAGATTTTGACAGAAATAACTATTTCACTTTTTAGCCAATGCGACGTACTCATCCCTTCGGATGGCAGTACTTAACCTTACTCCTGATGACTCCAAATGTCGTCTGTACTGCAAAGGTCGTGCTTGTCGCTACTGCAACATATTTGTTGGGACAAGTGCCATTCCTGGACTATATTCTACCTGGTGAGTTACCACATAGTCTCGCATACTTTCAGTTACTTAGCTTTTTTCAAATATTTCTCCAACTTTCGTATAGATTGTTGTTATGTGGGCATTTTTCAAGGATTACTGACGATATTCTTGCCATGGCCAGACCACAGCCAGCTCACTTTGAGAACGATGAGATTATACGTCCTTCTTAAAGAGTGAGTATAGAGAACATTCCTTCAAAGTTCAGGTGCTGGACTTTCGCGGAAAAGGCAATAGATGTGGGGCACACAATCGCGAGACTTTGCCATGCCATGTCTTCTTTATCTGTAGGCATTCATGGAATAGGAAGGCTACGGCATACTATGGATGAATGGTGCGCAATCAGTCGAGGCGTTTTGGAGGTACGATATAGCGCTATCCCTTTTCCCCACCAGGTTTTGGTAGGTGCAAGAGAAGCGTCAATTCGCGCCAGTGGGTGTCGCCTTGCGGCGTCGCGCCCACTAATGACGACAATTTTAGGTGGTATTGGTCAAAAATAGGCACTGTACGACCAAGAATAGTCGTAAATGTCTACCATGTCCTTCGCTTACAGGGGAAACCCGATGCTCCTATTGAACGTTTAGTGCAGAATTGAGGAAACGTCGCACCCGTTGCCGCGCGAGATGAAGCAGCAAGTTACGATTCACTTGCCCGTCTTCCACATCGTTTTCTACCAATAGTGATCGATCAGGAAAAAACAACCAGTTAGATGGAAGAGGGCTTTTTTGTACGGATTCTGTTACTGCGCCTGAGTGAATGCCAACGATGTCAACTGACCAGGCCAACTATTCCGAGTGTCCTATTCTATGATTCGAAAGATGGTAGCACAGACGAAACTAGTCTAGATAAGACAAGACATTGACGTGTAGGTAGTTACGCACACTCCAACTACTTACTCGATTTTCAATCGGATTGCTGTGCACAGGCACTATATGCGGAATCAAGATTTTAGCAAACGCTAACATTTTAGAAGTAAAATTCGAGCCGTGTTCAATCTAGAAGAGTCCGGTGAGCATTCGTTTTGTGGATCGGGAAATCTCGTCGGAGGATTCAGCTACGATCCTGAGCGCCTCATGAGAAATGAGAGTACGTTTTGTAGGAAGCCCACTTTGGCGGCACTTGCCAAATCGTACTGCGCCCTGCACGCTGGTCTATTTGCTACGAAAAAAACGCTCGAAGTTATTCCAGATAGTCTACTACAGACTTTCCTCTACCCGATTTCGAAGCTTGCTAGTCCGCTCGCTAGTGGACAGTCGCCCCCCCCCCCCCCCCATACACTGTTATGATCTACAGTTGACTAGAGGTAGCAGTTTGAATATTCCAGCTGATTTTTCAAGAAAGTTTTTAGTATTTTTTTATTTTGAAAGTGCGTCTCATCTTCTTTTGATAACACTATAATTTACGTATCGAGGTTGGTCGCCATCAGCTAGAAAGTCTGATATTCACGGGTAGAAACTCCAAACGAATCGGTTCCTTGCTATCGCTGCATTAGGAGACCCGAGTAGGGACAGAACTTTGTTTTTTGTGAAGCTGTAGTATCTGGAAATCGCGCCAGAGTTCCTCTGTGAGGCCCAGTCGGATTGCCCGGCATTGCTGTTACTCACAAAAATTTTTTCGAAAATTATCATTCGCGGACCGCCACTACTTTCCTTCACTTTCCTTCGTGCGACAAAAACACACAAAGGACAACTTTCGCTTATAATAGAGTATGAATTGTAGATGATGATGGGGTGAGGTGTGCCCAGGTTGTTAAATAATCGCGAAATTTGGTTAGAACATTTCGCTTGAGGCTTCGGAAATCTGTTGGAGAGGAGGGTATACCACTGCATTAGTTGGTGGTTATATATTTTTGGAACGATCTTTATACCACAGTGAGAAGTTCACTAGTGGAGGGAACTCCTGTTGAGGAGTCTCGTGGTTATGAACAGCGGAATCCGCCCAAAATCATAATTTGTGAATGGCTAACCAAGTTGCTAAGGGACACGCTCTGCCTGCTGTAGGTGGGTCCTGGCAAACATCTTTTACATCCAGCGTACTTAAGATCCTCTTCACGGAAGTTTGCCCCTTTCTCAGAGCAGCTATCAAGTGTTCGGAACTTATGTGTGTGATTTTTTCCTGAGGCGAGCCGCTGCCCCATGTCGCTGTACACCATTCCCCACCGCGGGACTCACTGTTCTTATTCCACTGGCCGACCTGTTGTCACCGTGTCTGTTTTTCCAATCCTTTATTCACTTTTGGCACCTTGAGCGATTTTCGTGCTTGGCTGCCGCGACCGCCCACTACTTTCCTTATCTGGTCATCCGACAATACACACAGACACTGCTGCTTTAGATATAGAGTATTGATGATTATCGCCGCTCTCACTATCCATACCAATGCGCGAAATTTCGAGGCTGCATGAATCCGTATCCGAATATTTCGTGCAAGAGACCACCTCTCCTTAAAGGCACTTTCCGCGATAAAATAAGGCTATGACCTTTCAAATGTGTCAGACGATCCGGAAGGAGATTGCGGAGGCTGCGCTACCTTTAGAAAGTGAAAATCGGCAAGAATTCCGCTTTAAGCTAACCAATTAGGCCCGGGGGCCGCCCCTTAATTAGGCCTCTGATTGGGCTAACTTCTGTCTTCAAACGGACCTTGGGAGCCACTTGCCACGTAGAGCCCCACTCGGACCTAAAGACACACTTTGGACGAGTTTTCCGGCTCTTAGGGGCGATGGACGAGTTTTCCCTGAGATTCTCCGCACCTAAAGACCCGTTTCCGCGAAAAAACCGGCAGTGGACGAGTTGTCCGCCTTTCGGACGAGTTTTCCGTCTCTTGGGGCAGTGGACGAGTTATCCGTCTACGTGGACGAGATTCCCCGTACCTTCAAAAGCGAAAAAGGCGAAAAAATCGCGAAAAAATCACTAAGGAATCACGAAAAAAACCGGCATGGAGTCCCCTTAGGGACGAGTTTTTTGCTCAAAAGGGCATTATGATGCCCTTCGAGCAAAAATAGCAAAAATACCTTGCTTCTCGGCCACCTTTGCCGAAAAGCAAAAGTACCGGCCCTTTTCAAGGGGCCAGTGGGGATGAGCGTTTTAAAGGAAACTGCTCTTCCTTTTTTTTTGCCTCTTGCTTTTTTTTGCTTTTTAAGGAAAAACGCCCGTTCTTTTTTTGGCTTCCACGCAGACACCCCAATCAATCGCCTTATGCAGGAACCAGGATCTAATTAGAGCGAGGAGAGTACAACTTGACGAAACTTCTGAGAATGTTACGTACCGCGCCTTCCAGAGAAATAAGTCAGCCCCAATACTCGATCGTTTCATGCCATGTTCACCCGTGCCACATGACTATTCAAAATGAAATAGGTGTCATTCCGTTGCGTATTACATAGTCCATAACGTAGCTCAGTATGCCACAGGAAATCAAATGGTGCCCCCCCCTCCCCTTTGAGGTAATTATCGCCGCTCTCACTATCCCTCCAATGAGCGAAATTTTGAGCTTCAGGCTCATGGAATTCTATCACGATATTTCGTGACGAGACCACCTCGCCTCCTTAATAAATATTCGAGTGCTCACACCCTTCATGCATTCGCATGCGCCTCATGAACATCGAACAGTGGAAGCAATGTGGTCCATTGGTTACATATCATCAGCTTAGCAATATAAAGGGGTCTACCGTTTGGGGACATCACAGAGAGGGGAGGGGAATTTTTAATACGACTCCCCCAACACTCGTCGAGCAAGCCGAAGAAGGGTGTGACATCGGATCAGTTATAAAGTGAAGTCGAAAAGTAGTGGACTCCGTGATCAGGAGCATTGACGCATATGCCTGCGCATCGCACGGTGTCTCTGAAAACGAATTCCGCTGGCCATTCTCTCACGCGATAAGGATGATGAGTTGACAAATTGACGAGGTTTCTAATGTGGGGTTGAATCATCAAATAAGAATACCGTTCGATGAAAATGTTACCGGATTGAATTATACCCCAATGAGTAATGATGAGTAATTCACAGGAGACAGAAATTACGCGAAAAAAGACTTCATGTAACTGAAAACGTTTGAGCCCCAAGTAAATGATCCTAATAATAATAATAACGTCATTCGGAAATCTGCAAACAGTTGACTGTTTGAGAATCTCTGGCCGAAAGTGCTGGGCCGGTCACTAAACGCGCGACCCTGTGGTCGAATATCGGATCGGCTCCGGGTTATCCGAGCCTTTTTCCTCCAAGGAAGCTATTGTGTTGAAATAAACGTTTAAGAAGGTGAAACCATAGATGACTCTCACAAATTACTATACTATAGTATACTGAGCAAAGCCATTGTTGCAAATGCTCTGAAACTGCTATATTCCTCCAGAAGCGCAGCTGCCGTCACGCTTATATGAAGTACGCAGTTAGGGACCCCACATCTCTGGACCTTAAAGTGTAGAATGCGTGCGCATCCTAAAAAGGGAACAACGGTTTAAATCTGTACAGCTATTCGCAACTATATTATATCCCCGAAAAAGTGGACTTCAAAACTTGTTTTGATGGAGCTGGTCTCGAGATGTTAATTAGACTCGCAAAAGTACGAATATGAACTTATCTTGGTTCGCATAACTATCAAACATTTGTGCAACATTTCACTATATCCCGTGATCGTATTAAAGCAATACCAAGCATGAAGCACGTTAGAGACACAGTCATGCTAATCAGATGGGCGGAGTCACACCCACCTGGTGCCTTCTCCCCTGGAGCGCTCTTCCACTTTATGGCCTCAAAAGTTATGTGCACTAAAGAAGAAAGCACAATGGTTGGGGATTTAGCCCTTGTCGGGCCCGTACGGTTATGGTGGACTTTCCGCTGAAGGGCTACCTGAATGCTCATAGAAGATGGTTCAAGGTAGTTAATGTTTAATCCTATCGCTTCTATTGCCAAACGGTCGCAGTCTGGTTTGGAAGGGACCCCAAATGGTTCATAGCTAAGTTTGTACAGGTCATATACTGAAGACCTTTAGATTCCCTCAACCGAAGCGCCTCACCGCGCACATTTTTGCAGCTTCACAATAATTTATGTCTCACCAGAGTGAGAGCTGTTACTTAACATGAACTAATAACAGGAATCAGAAAAAATGCAAAGTGCCTCCAAGTGCTCCCGAATGCTCCTCAGCTTATCAATCAGTTGTTTTCAGGGAAAGTCGCTGTTCACTGTCATGCAGGTCATGGAAGAACGGGTATGGTTATAGCAGCATGCCTGATGCTAGTGCGAGGAGTAACCCCACGCGAAGCCGTCGCTATTGTCAGACAGAAACGGTACATATTTGACAGAGTGCTTACCCTACAGAAAGTGAGCTGAGCGATTCCAGGCCAGGCTCGGTGCAGAGTACGGATCAAGTTCAAGCTTTGCACGCCCTCCGTGCCCTCCTTCTCAACGATGCCTCTGTACTTCCAACGTCACCATTCCGTTCAACTTCGAAATACATTGAATTCACGGGTCGTGTGCTGCCTAGAATGGACATGAGACGATACGGCAAAGTTCCCAAGGTTTTTTTTCAAATGATCAGAGATTTAACCATTTCTTGAATACTTCGCCTTTTAAAATGACCTGTTTCGAGTTATCCGAGTTCTAATTCTTTTGTTACAGTAGAATTTACATAATTTTGATTGTTGCAGCCGCTTTTCATTGGCATGATCGCCCTTCTCCGGAAATTCTACAGTACTGTTGTGTTGAGGACCGAGTCATACACAGAAAACCCATGGCGTTTCCGATTCAAATGTCGCCGATCAACGAACTTCGTGTAAGTTTTCTTAGAAGAGGACATATCCATATTGCTAATAGAACACGTCACCGCCTACCTATTACTGCTGGACTGTTCGGAATTCCGTCTAGGTTTGATGGAACTTTGCCTGCGAGAATTGGCTAAAAATTTGTCCCTGAGGCTAGTCTGACCCCTTGAACAAGGTCATCATGTTCAGTTAAAGAGCGCCTTGCGCCCGCCACGGGCGCATGCCAAATTTGGTCGAAGCATGCTTCAGGAGCACCTTGACGGCATGAGTTTGAATATCACATTAGTTTGGCGTGAATACGCTCGGTGCGACAGCTGCGGTCACCCATGCTGGAACTGGTTGCAGCACTGGTTTTTGCTTCAGAAGCATGCCGATATTCGTTGTGATGCGGTCACATCACCTCCGAGAACAGGGTCTCAACCATATCTACTTCAAGAGAGAAAGAGAGAAAAAAGTTGGGTAAAGTCTGACAGAAACTCCCAGGAGTGGGGCAATAACGAGTGAATAGTGCCGAGATTCGCTCACTCATCCCTGCGCTCGTTTACCTAAGTCCCGCATAACCTGTCGTCAGTCTGGCTGACTATCGTTTCTTTCCTTCTTTTAGAAGTGAATAGCGCCCCGTATTTGAAAAAAACCTTTGAAATTGGGCGAAGTAAAGAAAAAAAATGAAGATGGCATCGCGAACTTTCATAAGAGGCAACTGAGTTTTACGAATTGTTCCGGCATGTCAGTGGAACTCAGAAAAATGCCTGACTGACTAACTCCCACACGTCCTACACGTTCTGAAGAGGGACGTCCCGGAGATGGCACCGTATTCCCGAGCTGACCCTCCTCGCTTATGCACACGTCTTTCCCCCATTCCGTTGAACCTCGCTGCCGTCGCTACGCTCACAGCTTCCTGCTCGCTAGCCTCAGATATAATCTGTAGAATCACAACTCAAATTCATGTCAAAGGTATCACAGGTATTTTTCGATGATTGCTAAGTTTGTGTAGAGCTCTCAGGCTGTTTTGATTTTAGAGTCACAGAAGAAATGCTACATCTTATGGGTGTCGATGTAACCACACGAGGGCAAACGTATTACTTCCGAAGAGTACAACAAGGAATAAACATAATCAATTTGGAGAAATTTTTGATGGTAAGCAGATTGGTTGCCATTAAAGTAACAATTCATCAGTTGTTCTTGAAAACGCCGCACTTCATGCAGGCGAGGAGAGCAGTTCGTTCGACGCTTTCCTCCACCTTCTTCCTGCCTTCCAAATCCGGTCCGCTTATGTTGAAGTCTAACTTCACTCACCTCTTACCCCTTCCAACACAGGTTTTCCAGTAAAAACTATCGTCACTGGGATGTATTGTATCACACCATGCCAGTCACTAAGGTACCAGAACATGCTAAAAAAAGAGAACAATAGGAGCCTCTGTGATGATTACTCCGAGCGCGTTATAGCGCCTTTGCGACCCTGCATGTAAATGCGGCTCATACCACTCCCAGCGCCTTCTCCATCCCTCTGAAAGTAGGATACCTTCTGCTCTAGAACGGCAGTAAGTAGCTGCCTCTGTGCTCCTTGCTTTTGCTGCCAGCTGTCCATATCAAAACCTAGCGAGTGCAGTCGTGCAGCCTTGCCTTCAGATAGTAGCACTAGGGGAGATCAGAGATCACTCTCGAGTACAAGAGCGATTTTGCGTGCTCGATGCTGTGGGGTTGTATAGGGGACCTAGGGTAAATAGCGGGCATATGTTCGTGGATTGTTGCAGGTTTTGTGTGTAGCCTTAGCTCCGAGTCGCAATATCGCAACCTCTCTTAACTTTCTGAAGTGAGGACCCAGACGTAAAGAGATAGCAGACAAGCCGCAGCGCGCCACGTTAAATGGATTGGGTCCTAGTATGGATGCTGCGCACGCCACTCGCTTGCAACATTTCTTTCTTCGCGCTCAGCGCGACAATAGAGCTATACAACCTCCTGTACCTCCGAGGCGCTGAACATTTGAATGGCACCACAGTGATTAAAGGGAGGACCCGAAGTCGTTGCAGTCCTACAGAACCGATCATAATCCCTCCTGTAGAATAAAAAAAACTCAGAATATCCACGCGAGCGAATGATTTCCCGATTTCCAGGAAGAAAAGGACATCGTGGAGTTGGTATCGTTCATCGACTTCTTCATGCGAACAGCATTCTTCCAGTTGATGACCTCGGAAGATTTGACGTCATTCTTGGCTGCCGCTCATTCCTCTGAAGAGTGTATGAGAAAGGTGAACATCTCAGAACGAATAAAAAAATCTCTTACCAACCATTTTTTTCCGTGATTGCGTCATAGGCTACCGACGAGAGCTGTTGTTCCGCAAAACCTTGACAAACGTTTCTTTTTTTCGGAACAGCAGCTCGGAAACCTTAGGGAACGTGTCCCAAAGGATGTTTCATTCTGCTTTTCCCATGAGAATTCACAAGGTGATAAAATGAGCTACTCCAGACAAGCTAGTCACGAGAGCCTTAGATGCGCTGGCCCCTTGGCGTGTGGTCGCTGGGCTAGAAATTCAAAAAAAAGTTCTGACTTTATTGGTCACAGTAAATGCATCTTTGATAGTGTCAAGCAGAGCAAGGCAAATTTGGAGAGTCAGGCTAGAATACAGTGCCCCATCCTATTATTATCCCAACGTAGCCCCCTCTAAATATCATGTGCTCCTCCTTCTAAAGGACGCGGTTATATTCTTGAATATGGGCAATCGTAATGGTGAAAGGGGCGAGCGCCAATAAAGAAGTTTAGGCTCAGTTCGGCTTGTTGGGGGCACCGAATGCCACCCAGCTGTACTCGAAATTCCTGAGATCGGGTAGGCGTGGCTGCATTCTTCAACTTAACATGAAGGTGTCTATGCTTTTGGCATCTGACACTACTGTTGTCATGTCTTCCGAACACAGAACAAGATGACAGTTGCTCCAGACAGGAATATTCCATGAGTAACCAATTTCGTGCCATGTTCAAATGCCACGCCTACTTTGAGCTCTAGGGAATCAAGGAGTCGCTCAGCCCGTGCAACTCACCTTGCATAGACTTGCAAACTCTGTGACCAAAATGGCTCACCAGCACCATTTCGCAACTTCAATCTCACCTTGGAGAGGACTTCACAAATCTCTCCAAGGTGAGATTTGTTTTTCCAACATGAAATTAGCAAACTCCCCATTACTTAACAGCTCCAAGGTTGCCTACAAAAAGATCTGACCCGATTCGACGACAAATGGAATCTTATGACTCACTTCCACCTAAACATGTGATAGGGGCTTCATTTTTGTTCATAGTAGAACTGTTTGTCGACTGCCGCCTATTCACTAATTTTTAGGATTGGTCATGGAGTGTGTGCTTCGTGATGAGTGCAATCTGCTGTCTCCCTGAACTGATGCATCGGCGGTTTGCATCACTGCTTGCTGAATGGTTCGCAAGAGGGGACAGAAAAACAGCTCATACTGTGCTCTACTGGATTGGTCAATCTAAGAGTCAGGGCTCAAAGAGCTCAAAAGTACAAATGTCTTGACGAGGAAAGGTCATACCATGAAAACTTGGAAGGAGATCTAGGTAATTTGTCGATGGAGCCTAGAATGGTGTGTACAATTACGGAAACTAAAATTGCTACCTGCATCTCCCATGCGAGTTGGGAGCGATGAAAGTTCGCATCTGGTAGTTCATTGAAAGCAGTTTCAGAGTGCATCCGAGAGTCAGAAGGATTTTGTGATTCGAATTTGCCGATTTATTTTCTTCGGACTACTATACGGTTAATCAGAAAAGTCGCTCATTTCTACCCATTGCGAACAGTTGTAGTGTCTTTGTTGTCTAATTGGTTCGATTTCGTCTCAATGATTTTTGTTCACGTTTGTTCACATCTTCTTGTGTTTCTCTACACAAATATGTACATGTTGTCTGTAATAAATAGGTATAAAGCACAATATTTTCGACGTTAGTCAGTCCTTCTTGGGAATTTAGCAAGCATTCTAATCCCATCCAAAACCGTCGTTGCCTATTGAATGTGGTATGGCCTACAGGGTACAGCATCGTGATGTGTGAAATCGTGGTGTCAGCACGACCCCCTCCCCCTTCCAACACCTACCTACCACTTTCCTACATGTTCCCAGCTTCCTACCAGTTTTCTCCGAAATTTCGCGAAAATTTGCTACTTTCTTCCCCAAAACGTTGTGAGCGGGGGGAAGGGGAGGGGAGGTGGGTGGAGGTCGTCAGCAACTAACTACTGATTCCAACTATCGGGAAAGAGTAATTATACCTAGCTTTGGCTGCGCCTCCAACTAAGAGGGATGATCAAGTG
>MU941973.1:0-11487 GCA_036418165.1 Cooperia oncophora
GCACTCGCACTGTACCCTCTCCTAGACAACATAACATGACCTTGTCGTGTCAGAATATGACGTGTAGCTAAGCCTCACTGTAGAGCTTGAACTTGCCCCCACTGAGCATCCAGCCTCTCGTTGGAAATCAGCGGATTGCGTGAGCAAAGAACAGCTTAGCAAAACATGTAGCAAGCAGGCCTAAGTGCTTGTGGTCGCCGGGACGAGAGGCTTTATTAGGACCATATACATTCGTTTTGGGGGAACTTAGGGGTTGTGGCCTGCTTTGAGTATTTGTATGCGACTCTTGAGAGGCAAAAGCTCCCCCATATGGCAAGGCAATATTCCAGACAGGAGACAAGAATGTGGACGAAGATATTTGAGATGCAGGAGTGCTCTGGCGGCTCGCAAGAAGTAGCAGAGTATGTCTTAGGTAATTGTGTCCGCATACACTTTCACAAGAAAGCAGTCCAGTCCTGGTGCGAATGCCGCGCACGTGACACCACTCGCAGTGGCGTTTTTGCCTTAGTGTCGCACATGGATCCCCGCGCTGCAGTCGATTTCTGGCTGCTGGTCGAAAGCGCAGTATTTGCACCACAGCTCATTTGATTCGGCATCGAAGTGCTGCTCAAGTCATGCTGTTGTGGACAACGTACTCAGCTGTGGGCTCTCCTTGTGGCAGTACGAAAGGTTGTTCTCACAAAACTTCATGAAAGTTGTCCCCCCACCTCCACGTAAAGGACCATTTCTTGGTTAAGAACGACTAGAAAACGCTTTGATAGAAAGTGAGCTTACAAAAAGTACGATTTTTTTCAGCCAGAAACGCTAAATTTTTCACTTCCAGCTCATGATTCGGTACTGAGCGAGGGTGAGTTCAAAACATCCCCATTACACTTTGAAGATTGAACTTTTAATGGCAACTAGTCTGAAGAGAGGGAATTTTTCTTCTTATTCTTTTCCGAGGGGCTCCATTATGGAAATTTTTGAAGTTAGTCTTCAGTTTTATTTTAACTTCACGCTGAATAGCTGCACGTGATGAGATATTTTTAGCTATTTCTTATTTAATATTCAGTGGCAACGGCACGAATACCATGAATCAGAGTGTAACACTCTTGGAGCAAACCATGTATCCTTGTTTGCTGTTTTGCTGGTTGTTTGCATGGGGTTGTCGGGGATCAAGTATGGCACGCCAGTCGCGATCCTTTCCTACGTTTTTTCGCTAATCGACAAGACTGTGGTCGTATCGCTCGTATCAGTCGTTTTCACAGCAGTTGATATTTATCCGTTCCAGCAATGTGGTGGAGAATCAGGGCAACTGGTGGGGAATGGCTCTGGCGGCGCGCCAAGCGCAACCGCGCGGACACGCCCCCATCATCCGCGACGAACAAGACTGTGAAAACTTTTTTCTTTTCCCTACATTCAAGAATCCTAAATCTCGAAATCCGATTCGTACCATGCATGTAAGGAGTCACGGGCACCACATGCACACGTCCCTCCCGAGAGGACTGATGTGCTGTACGAATGTTACCCATTTTTGCAATTTCTTGGGAAAACATACGTCATACGAAAACATATAAATAAACATAACATACGTTTCCTAGAAGGACTTAATGGATCTACTGGAACACTTGAGCATTCCCAAGAACTCTTTATGTGAAACCTTATAGGGTTTTCCAGCCACGCTAGAAAGGCGGTGCTCTTTTTCATCTCAGTCAAAGAAATTATTGCAGCTGACGATGCGGAAGAGCGGAAATCACAAGGAGAGGCTTCACAGTCCCTTCATATAGTTTACGTGGTATTGAACCCATGTATCCAAGAAGTTCAACAGCGCTCACAGTATTGCCCACATCCTTAGAACTGTTTGGTTGAGGGCAAATTTTTGACAAATTTCTGTACGAAACTCAATTAAAGGATAGAGCTTCTGCCGCTGATCAATTTCTTATTGGGATTAAGATCTTCTGGGTGGGAAGGCCAGTAAACAGGGAACCAATGTGGTAGAATTCTGAAAAATGCTGAAGAACATCAGGAAAGGCACAAAAATTCTAGAAACGGTCGAACAACGGCGGCACCTTTCCATTTTCCATGTCCATTATTAAATCCAGAAGCATCGTTCCTGCACACGAATGACCAAGTGGGAGCCGAACCGAGATCAGGCCTCAATCCACCAATCCTTCCCACACTTCGTAGCTGTAAGCGGTATCAGCCCTTCGTGAAGGGCAAAAACACTGACTTGTCATCGGCAACTCTTGCTGGTAATTGGCATGTGTGAGATATAATTTTTCTACAGTCAGCTCCAAAGTTTTCTTGGCAGGCGAGGCGTGTAAAATTTTGCGAAATTCCCTCATAGTAAATACACAAATAAATATAAAATAAATATGCGCATTTGTATAATCTCTGGAAAAATTTCAAAGGTTCTTGTACTAGCGGGTGCCGAACCAGGATTCGAACGGGAGGCCACAAATCTTGTCAAGCCTCTGACCGTCGAGGCCGCGTATTTCCGTGCCAAACTAGTCCCTTAGTTGGCCCTTTGACACTTCCATTCACAAATCCACTACAACTGGAAAACTAGAATGCGTGTCGCATTCCAAAATAGGATTTGGTCAACGGTGAAAGCTTGTCCTTTGTCCTTAAACTAGGACTATAATCAGTTGAACTGGAAGTTGATCGATTATCCCACCATCTGATATCCCACCACTGAAATGAAAAGGCCTTTCTGAACATTTCATTTCAGTGGTGGGATATCAGATGGAAAGGAAAGAAAACCAAAGAGGAACACGTTATGAGTGAAATGTTTCGTACTGGTACAATTTCCACCCATTCCTAAGGTAGAAAGTTTGCTACGGCTGTATATCAGGCATAAATGCCGGTTTGAGTCTCGTGCGACGCCAAAGTTTTTGCACAAGAAAGTTGCAAGCAGAATGTAGTAATTTAATTACAAGTAGTTGCATTAACTAGCAGTTAGGCCTTCAGAGATAAATGAGGCATGGAAATCAAGAAGTCGTTGACTGAGCACAACACTTAGAGCCTCAACAGAGATTCACTTTCATAGCGTTGAGTGAGCAGACGAGAGGTAAGCGAATGGGCGATCATGCGGAGAGATTCGCGCTGAAAAAAGTTCATGCCTAATTAAACAACGTCCTCCTTAGCTAAACACATCTACGTTTTCAAAGGCACAACTTGGCGATTTCCGCAGAAAGCGCCATTCTTCTGGGGTCAATGGGGGCAACACTCAGCAAAAACTACAGCTGCGGAAAAAAAAACTTGGAACAAGCCACAAAATCGCGTTTCAAACAGTTCTGAAGCTCTTATTCAACAGCAAAACAGTGGAAAGGTAAGCAGATAGCGAGAATTCAACAAGAAAAAACTATTCAGCGCTCTGCATATGAGCTTACTTAGACTTGATTAGAGCCTTCATCATCCGTGGAATCGACTCCACAGGAGCTTCAGGGGCATCCACGGACATTCAACTCTAAATTCCCTAAATGCATGGAATTTCTCACTCGTGTTGGCGGTCTTCTTCCCTTTGAATCATCTTCAAAGATTTCCCGCCTTAGGTTTAGGTGAACCACTTTACTGGTTGTTTTTGGCCTCACGCCGATTGCTCGACACTTCCGTAACCTAGGACCTTCGCGGATCTTCTTCTGTTTGGCTTAGGGTCGTTTCTTTCTGTCTTTGAAAACAGTTAGTCCAGCATACGCTATGCTATTTTCCACGATTTTCAATACACACGAAGTCAAGGAAAATAGAGAAAAATAAACTCTGGATACAAAATTCCAATTTTTTGGCTTGGTCTACAGAAGTCAAGGGAAAATAAAAAATAACTTGATTAGAAATTCCAATTTTTTTTGGCTTGGTCTAAGTTTTGTTTCCTCAGCTGTATATAGTATTGGTCAAGAAGTCATGCCGCACTCGAAAACACACAGAAAAAAACCGGAATCCACAAAAATAGTTATGTATTTCAACATAATCTATCTAATCAAGGGTTGGTGGCACACATGGCAAGGAGCACCTTTCACCACGGTTTTCAATTCCCAATATAGCAAAGTCTCAAATCCCTCGATCGATGTTTCCAAAAAATAATCGTCGAACTGAGGAAGTTTTGCCCTTAGGTTCGTCCCCTTTGTTCCTAGTTCACCCACTGAGGTCGTGCTTGTGAGTTTGCGAACTTTCCAATTTACAGTGAGGGTCACTCTGAAGTTCAGAAACGAACTGTTCAGCTCTACACTGCGAAATAAGAAGAGTCAGACACAGGACACAAATGCTGGTGAAATGAGCACGATAAGAAATCCTTACTACGAAGCTACCCAGAAAAGAAGCGGTCTTGGCAGCGTAACTCGTCCAGAAGGCTTGAGGGACGGGTTTAAGTTGAGCCTGGAATCATCCATCCACCATAGTTCAGCCTTCGGTGATAACTTTCGGGGCGCGAATGCACCAGTGATTAGAGGCTCCTTATCAGGTTTCAGGAAAGAAACGACGGCTAGAGCTCAGGTCCGACACAGCTTTCTGAGTGACCCAGTCCAGATTCCGAATCAGCTTGAGCGCTCTCATGAAAGGTCAACAAAGTTTCATGGAGTCACGGATATAACCAGCCGCGGAAAAAGCACACTTTACGGTTAGCCTCTCGAATAGTGGTTCGCATGGGAGGTGGCCGGGCTAGGGTCAAGAATCACATAACGGAAAATCGTCCTGTCGGAGTACCTACAGAGCATGCCTCCCCACTCTTTCCCTCTTATAGCGCAAGGTATTTGAATTATTTCTCCGGCTGTGTCGTTTGTTGTAAGACTGGAGCGCTGCATGAGCCACAAGACTTCCATTGAAACTCAGCTTTTTGAAAAATGTACAACGCTAGGCAAAAACTTGTGAATTTTGTGATCGGCAGAAGGGATCCACCTGGACATAGCTGAGACCATCAGATAATTTGATTGGCCGCTCAGGCTCACAATGCATAACACAGAGCCTCATCATGAGAAGCTGAGTTATGGGTCAAAGTAAGGTTGCAGGCTAAACCCGCTGACCTGAAGAGTGGCTATACGTTACGCCGCGGAGGCCCCTCTTACCCTCACATTAGTTTTCCACCTTTCAGTTACACAACTTCGTTCAAGCGAAGCAAGAGTGAATGCCCACAAGGATATGAGAAATAGCATACTTTTTGAAAACCCGTAGCAATTTTGCTGCATATCTGCCAGAGCGAATATTTGCCCGTCACGAATTTTAGTCCGAGAGTTTGTTTTAGCTGCAACAAAGGGTCCCTCCTCATACGGCCCTCATTTCCTGCTGATTTTGCAAAAATGGTAAAATACAGAATACCGAAATTCAACTTCGAAAAGGTTTAGCAATTCAAAATGTGCAGCGAATGTAAGGCGCGATCCAATGAAATTAATCCACGTTGTCGCAGCCTCTTTTTATAGTCGTGGTCAGCTGATTTTACAATGATTGTCCTGGGAGGGCAAATGTTTCGAATTGGATATCGCCTCGACCTTATACGTCCAATAAACAGCAACCATCATCTGCTCAAATGCCTCCGCCTCGTCGATTCCAAATGATGTTGAATGTGTAGGCATCCCGGAAAATAACGTTTTTCAAGCCATAGTGCTTTGCCTTGGCGTGTTAGTATTGAGGATTGTTTGAGAGATAGCCAAGTTCGATTTCCCCTTTCACACCATGTCCGAGGTGAAAAATCGTACAACACCTGGTAATGACAAGGTCCAACTCAGGCATCTGAAGAAGCTTCCGCCGATTGCCATCGAATCTCTGGTCGAACTCCTCATTCAACTTGTTGGAATTCAAGGCTCCTCGTCACCAATAGAAATTTGGGAGGAATTCACTGCTTCGAATTAAATCATACTTATATTTCAATATTTTTTCATATTCCTAATATTTATTATCAAATCGGGTAAAGGACAGAGTTTTTGGCGTCGATCAACCCCCTTTCAGGGATGTGGCACGCATTCTACTTCCGTTCAGAATCACAGGGGCTTGAGTGCGATGTGGCCTATACAATGACTACGGGGGGGGGGGGGGGGGCTAGCCGATGCACCCGTCAGTGTTCTTATCCGCTCTGGTCCCAACTTACCGTCCCCGCGGGTAGAAAACTTTTGGGTTGGGCGTGGATGGTCTCAGCGAAAGCCTGTTCTTAACTTGACCCGCGGCCCGAGCAAGTAGTAAACGGTGCCATTTGCCACTACACCACCTTCGCTATACCCATTGATGCTTCTGTATTTGTTCACGAAGTGAGCAACTACGGAGAACGCTCAGCGGCGGGAACTGCCATTCTGATGCGCCACGCAATCGGTTCCCACTCAAAGCAATACAAGTGCTTGAATGGTAGAAAACCTAATGTCGCAATCGTTAGCAAAGAATTCGACCTATTGAAAGGGGATGCCGCGAAGAACGAGTAAACTACAAAACAAACTACAAATTCGAAAAGTCGATGAGTGAGGCTGCACTCCTGCTACAATTTAATCAAAAGTAAGACCTTGTAATTACCAGAACTCTATCAGACTTTTAGAATAGGGACTGCTATGCTGCTGTAGACTCAAGCGTACGGCGAGAAAAACTCGACGGGGGGTCGTATCTTGGCGCAGATGGGAGCAGTCGTACCTGCCTGTAGCAAACTACCACCTCCTCCCATCTGCTACAGGATTAGATGGGGGTGGGTCACGTTGAGGGAAAAACTTCTCCCGACGTTATGCTGACATTGCAATGGCATGTTGCATTGCATACCATGCACAAGTTACCACATCCGCGGATCCAATCCCTGATCGGTTTCTACCTGGACCAACCTTTCATGTGTTCCTCATTTGGCTACCTGGGCGCGAACTCGATTAGAGCACAGTGCACCAAAGCTCATAGCGAGTTTTCACGGTTATTCTTTGTATAGCACAAAGCGGATTCAAAATACAGTGGAACGTCAAGCGGAAGTCACATGCATGGCGCAACCAAAGGAGACTAACGAAGCTCAATACTTTAGAAGTTGCTCATATGGCCTGGGGGATCGTTTTGGAAACAGTACACCATAATACCATCGAAAAATGTTCTCAATTTTCCTTATCTAATTCATGCCCTGTCCTAGAGGGGAGGGGGAGGCTGAGTGAGAACTCAATGTTACGCCATAGTTAAAAGATAGTCTGCCTAGCAGAGGGGACGGAATCATTGCACCCGAACGGGCGAACATTTTCTGAATACACCCCCCCCCAATTTCTCCTTCAGTACGATTCCACTTCTACAACCACCAATCAATTTACCAAACTTTCCCAAAGTTAGCTGTAGAGCGGAGTGGTAAATACAACACCTTTGACCATCCTATGAGAAATCAGCAGCTTTCCGGCGCCATTGGCTAGGAGATTGGGATGCGGGGGGGCTGCAGTACGCGTAAAAGGAAAAAATAGAATTTAGTAGAATACTTCCAAGTCAAATACGACCCCCGGATTCCCCGACCTTCAACGTATCGGCACTCCAAATGGTACAGACTACCCATGCGAAGAAATTGGCCGAAACCAATGCTCCCTTGTCGTTAACTATTTTTAATGAAGTAGTTGGGTAACAATAAAAGAATGAAAAGTCTATAAATCAAAATATAAACATAAAAATAATGTAAAGTAATGCAAATAATGAATAATATAAATATTAATCAGTTAGAAGGTTAAAATATCGAAAACGAAACCAAAATAGCAACTGCTACGTATAAACTCCTGCGCGCGTTCCCTCGTGCCTAGGAGGTGCTAACCTGCCAATTAGCTTTGTCCCTTGGAAAATATAGGCTATTTTCAATTGAGGGTGGGTTTTGATGAAATGCCGATGCGAATGTTAAAGGGACGGCTATGACAAAAAAGAGCTCTAGAAGGAGACAAAGGGCGTTGTTCGATGCGAAGAACAAAGCCGTGTGTGAAGTCAGGTATGCTCGTCGTATGCGTCGGCTCCACTCTCGATTAGAGCGGATGCCATGCCGCCATTGCCAAGCTCTACCTCCTACCTGCCATTCTTCATCAACATTGTTTTTCATAGTCTTTAGTTATCATATTTAATCGAAAAAGAAAATGACGTCCCACCGATGTCCTTTATTGCAAATTTAATCGGGTAATGAAGGTTTTTACACAAAGGGTCCAGAAGTTTCGGCACGGGGTGGGATAGATGACGCGAAATTAAAAGGAGAATGGTCAAGGTCTGGAACAGGAAGAGAGCGGAAAAAAGCAAAAACTAGAGAGCTTACGGAGGGAGCTGAGGCTCATTGTACAGCATAGTGATGTGTGAAGTGGTGGTGTCAATACAACTTTCGAAGGAGGGTCTTGGTACGACTCCCCCTTCTTCCCCATTACTTACCTATAAGCTTCTTTCTACAAGTTCCTAGCTTCCTGTCAGTTTTTTTCCAAAAATTCCCAATTTGAGTTTTTCACCCAGAAATTTTTCGTCGAGCGCGCGAGGGAGGAGGGGGCGGGGGTCGTCAGGAACAAACAACTATTTTCAACTATCGGAAATAGTAGTTTTACAAACCTTTGGCGACGCCAGCCAACTAGAGGGACAACGGGAAAAACCGCGAAAAGTCAACAAATGGGGAAAATTTTTTCCCCTCACGGCAATTTCTCTCAAAGGCAGACACGAACCCCATCCCCTCTTCCAACAACGACCGAATACGACCCCTCATTGCGTTTCACACAATGGTGCGGTACCATGCCATGCTGAGACTTCTGGTAAGACCCGCAAGCATAGACCACTTTTACTCTACTAGTAATTCCATGAAGGCTTGTCCTACGCTGGGAATTCCCAAACGCAGGGGTGTGGGCCGTATCAGGGTTGGAATGAACTTTCACCTTTTGATTCATCCCATCTCACGAGAGCTAGTTTTCCTCATAGTTGGGTGCACAACAGCTTTGCTTTTTCTCAGAAGGATCGGAAATTTGGTGAAGTGGTTTACACTCCAAATGGCTTTCTAAAATGATGTATTAGGTTGGCCGGGAAGTTCAGTCATATTTTTTTGAACTCAAAATACTTGCCTATTACTGAAGAGGGTGAACCGGTAATGTGAGCACTTATACATCAAGGAATGATCTTTCTATTAGTATCACTCGCTTGACTCCTGCTCTCTTCTTCTGCAATATGGACAAGAATGTTATCCGCTACCATCGGCACCGACCCCTCCAAGCGCTTCCTCAAACTCTTCCTTCCACCACCCTGACGCCAGCATGTGTCCATGCCAAAATAATGGAGGTGCATAAGGACGATCCCTCAATTATCGGACAGCCTTCCACGACGCTAATGCTCCAAAGCAGGAGCCTACAGGTTTGATGACGAGGTTAGGTATGGGTGATCATAAACTCAGCCTGAGGGAGCTGCGGGTCGTGAAACTGCTGGATTAAGAAGCTGCTTCCTCGGTCTACCTATAAGCAAAGCAGCTACGAGATTTGAAACGAATCCTCGATCGAGGGAAAAATTGACTGCAGAGCCTGTCTTCAGCATTACAGTACAGCCCACCCCGTCCAAAAGAGATCGAGCCAAGCGGAGCTGCAATCGGCTTTCTCTTTGCATCGATGTAGCCCAGCCATTGCTCCTTCTAATTGCTAGTTGCCTCCCGGCCTACAATGTGAGGCGATGGCATCCATGAGGTGCTCGAAAACTGGCAAGAACCAATAACATTACTGTATAATTTTGATCTTGTACGCCTCTCTATAAAAAGAAAGCCTAATTTGAAAAAAAATATGACAGAACTTTCTCGCAACGAAATATAAACATGGAAAAAAGAAAAAAGGACAGAAAACAGAAGGAAAGGTGTGGATGGGCTGGAGAGTTCAAGAATATCATAAGGAGCCTGAACATGTTGAGTTCCTTCTTGAGAAGGTTGTGTGTTCCTCAGAGAGAGTGCTTGCAGAGCCTTCGGCAGGTAAAATCATATTATGCTGGATCGGCCGAAGGGCTGGGCTGAGTTCACCCAATTTGAGAAAGCCTAAGCGATAATATAAACAGATACCAAAATACGGGCTTCTTCTTTATTTTTTATGTGTCTTGAGTAATGGGAAAGGGGTTTCCCGACCGTCAGCCCTTCTCTCTTACTTTTTTCATTTGCCACCCTTGATCGAGCGCGAAAGTCGCCAGGGGCAAATGAAGGAGTTGTGTAAGCGACCGTTCACCGCCCACCCCCTCCCGTCCAGTTACCGGACACCCTTTCGTGACATCAACGCATCTAAGCGGAAAGCTACAGTTTTTAAGACGAAGTGAGGTGGGGTGGTCCATCTGCACTGGATGAAGGAGCTGCTTTCAGGGCTGATTCTACTCACGGTGGCATCGAAACCGGAAGCCAGTGCCGATCAAAAAATCTGTCGTCATCATGCAGTACCAGACCATCCATTAGCAAAAAAAATGTGAAACAGCTCATGCAATGAGCTGGATGGCTCCTCCTCTGCTTCGTCTAGCCCAGGCCATACCCTTTTGATTACTGGTTGTTTTCCGAATCAACTCATCACATGAAAAATCAAGCGGAAAAGCATCAGCATCTGAGCCCATGTCAGAATTGAGGCGACGTCCTTCTTCGAATTGCAGCTGCCTTCACGGTACAGCATTGCTGTGCGAAACCCATAGGGGAGGGTCGTTCGGCCGCTGAGGAGGGGGGGGTCGTCCTTCATTAGGCAGGGGGGGGGTGGGTGAACTGACATCGCCATTTCGCACATCTCCATGCTGTACCCTGTTCACATTGGAGGGATGAGGTCTAGAAGCTGCCGAATCTAGGGCACTGACAAGGCTGACAAGACTGATTTTAGGAAAGGTGCTTGGAAAATGGCCCGAAAGGCTTATCGGATTTTTTCCTTATCCATCGTCTTCCAACAATTGAGGAGATTAGGAGGGTAGTATTACCGGGTCAAGTCTGCCGTTGGGGAAAATTTTGAGAAACACGACCCTTCCCCTCTTGAAGTTCCTACTTAGTTACGCTCCCCTCTCTCATTCCCCATCCTACCTACCCAGATCTCTGGACCGCAAAAATTCAGCAGTTGACTACACTTTCTCAGAGGCCAATGCAAACCCCCCCCTCCAGTGAGCAAATACAACTCCCTTTGCAGGAGATCCCCAACTTACTACGTGCCTTTTGCCGGAACACTAGCAAGAACCCGGCAATGATAACGATGAATAAATTTAATTTTACGCATTTTCCTGCAATAACATAGCTGAATCTCAGAAAACGTTACGGAACTTTCCCACCAATCCAATATTCAACCTAGAGTACTTGGCTTATAATGTATTTATGCACCTGGGACGGACCTATTTGATCGCGAGTTACATTCTCAGAAAATAAATGGCCATTTCAGAGAAATTTTCTATGATAGCTAGTAAGTGCATTTCAAAGTTATCGTAGGAAATTGTCTGGATTCCAGAAATCACGCTAGCTTCCACTCCTATTAAGATAGAATCACTGGAAGAGATTGAAGTCATTATTCTCTATACTCACCTCAGTAAGCAGTTTAGAGTTACTGAAAAATACACAAGGGGGCAAAAAGACACTTTGCCTGAGGCACATTTCAGCAA
>MU941975.1:0-16189 GCA_036418165.1 Cooperia oncophora
GACTCATTTTCATTCCTCCTTTGCCCCTTCCCCCTTTTCTATTTTATTGTTATCGATTCAGGCAATTTAGTCGGCCTTAAAGCTTTTATAACCTTTTAGATATCTTTGCTTTCAAATAGAAGAGTTACTTGCATTTCACGTCACTTCATCATTCATTCGTTCTTTCATTCATTCTCATTCATTCATCACTCACACATGCATTCATACTTAAGTATATTTTTTATCAAATAATTAATTGGTTTAATTATCAGCTATAGGGTGGAAGCAGAAGTGGTGTAATGGCAAGCGGCGCAGCTCACCAGGCGTCCAGTTGGTTGTTCAATTCCCTGGTCGGTTCTGGCCCAAGCCATGCAAATCTTCCATTTCACCGGTGGTAATAGATCTGTGCCAGTTCGATCTGGGAGGGTAAAAAAACTGATCTGTGCATCGGCCGGCCACCACAGATCGCTTAGCGAAATGATAAGGGAGCTAAAAGCCACTGCGTCAGACCTTACCCATGCCTGGTGCGCCTATTCGAGCCATAGTGGATGCATTTTCCAAACTGCCTTCTTCATCTAGCTCAGATCCATCCTAGCTTCCTCGACACAAAGAAGGGAATTGCGGAGAAGCATAAAAATCTCTGATTGAGAGATATAGAATCGCTTTTTTGAAAGTTCAAGCTGAAGTTTTTCGTGCGCAATGATGAGTCAGATGAGTGCAAGAAGCGACCTACTAATCCTATTTCCTGGATTCTTCTTGAAAGAATTCTATTAGCTACGAGGCTGTTCCGTGTTTTCCGGTTATTAGGTTGACCAATAACTAGCGTTGCACTATTGCTTGTCGTAGCGGAACCTGCACTTCGCGCTCTCTATGTTGCTCCTGAAAATGAGTTTATATAATAGACAGTAAAATGGAACCTTATTCTAATCATGGGAGGCCTTCCTTGTCTAAGAAGCCCGGTCTGCATCCCTACCAATAAAATCGTTCCTCTTTCACAGTGAGTGAGAGGGAAATTCTGCCATCACTGAAGAAGAGGTGAGTGGTGGGCCATACATTACCAATGTCCGTCCTACACTTAACACACGCGTACTGCGTTGGTTGTTGAAGGCGCGGGCATAAGCACGGACTGTATAGAGGGGGGGGGGGCAAAAAAGTCACTTTTCTTCATTGACTTTCGAGGCGCTATAAGTTACACTTTATTGAATTCTGATCGGACATTTTTACCATATTAAAGAGCATATTGAAATACTATCATGACACTCCGCCACAGCCTTCTGGACGAGCGCCATCGAGAGATTCTGGCACGCGACCGCGATGTGGTGCCTGAGATCAGCGAGATAGTCGATTTCTCCGCCACCGTAGACCACCCTATTGAACTCCGCCCGAACCGGGTAATTGAGGGTTTTAGGTCATCGTCCTTTAGGTACTCACGCCCTTACCATTCGCAAGTGGCGAGATTCTGTAGCAGTACAAAGTTTCCAAGAAGGTACGGGCGACGACATGTGAGGAGGATATTCTTCACGAGTTGCTCAATGTAACCGCCAGCGCTCACCTTCAGTCCGGGGTCCACGAAGAAAATATTGGTCTTTCCATTCCAGGTACGTCCGGTCCATACCATCAACCCGCGCCTTGGCGACTGCGGTGAAGATGATGTCCTAGACCGTAGCGACGTTGTCGGAGCTGCTCGATGATGGAGGTCTTCCAGATCGAGAGTACTGGTCTCCAGGTAGCTATCCATGGGTGACTCCATACTAGAAGTTTCGCAGCTGTTTGGAGGTGACATGAATTCCAAAGGTCTTCTCCAGTCAGGCTGCGACTGGAGATGACTTCATATTTTGGTGTACATGAAGGTGATGGGCGAGGGCCAGCTCCTGCTTATCGAGGAACATCTTGGGTATCTTCCGCCCTGGTACTCGTATCCACGTCCTCTGTCTGGGCAGCGAAAACTTTGCTGACTCGGTCGAAGTGACTTTTTTTGCCCCCCCCCCCCCCTGTACATTATGTCCCTTTTTGCTGATGGGGCATCGTGGTATCGATAGTTTTGGTTGTTTTGAACACCTTTTTTGATGAGAAGCACTTAGGCACTGCTCGGCCTGGAGGGGCATTTTGCGTTTTGCTTGTTCTTCTGTTCGTTCATGTTGACTAACAGCTCTGATCACTTTGGTCAGGCCTAATAGACTGAGGCTTCGAAATTATTCGAGTGTTTCACCTGGGGAACAGAAATTGCCAGGTCTTCTCAAGGTTTGTGAATGCTTAGCGGAGTACGATTTGGTGCGCACACTAAGCGCAATCGGAAGCTATCCACCTTGCAAGTTGGAAAGCTTTGAAGCGTTGCTCCGATTCAGCGGTGGTGCAGTTGCATTGGTGCAATAGGGTTGCGTCGATATAAGCTGTAACCCAAATTGGGGCAACACGGAGTAATGTTACTGTTTGACCTTTTTTCTGACTGCTCTATACCGCTCATTAATAGATGATGCTAACAAACGATTTCTGCACTAGAGGATGCACAGAGGCGGCAGAACATCGGTTTCCTAGCATGAAACTAGAAGTCTAAATTTAATAAAGTGAAAGTGCCAGAGTGGGTCAATGTGTGGAGGTGCTCCGAGAGTTTTCCGTTTATTTTTTTTCTGCGCCAGGCAGGGTCCTTTAGTCCTTGATACGTTTTTACTATATTAGGCACACCACCACCAATAATATAACAAATCCCGCAGTTATCCGCTGCAGGACCATTTAACCAATAAGCCGAAATGAAATAGCATCATTCCGTTGAGGTCCTTTCTCTGAAGTTCGGAGTGAGAAAATGTGAGAAATCAAAAGTTTTGGGGCGTGCACACTGGTGGCTTCATCTCTGAGAAGATCTTTTGAGACGAATGAACATCCCCCTTTGGCTGAGCTGCTTGGCCACAGTTGACAAGACGGCTGTCCAAAGCGCCTAGAAACAATAAGTCCTGAAAACGTTTTCCTGGGAGACCTAATGCGAATACGGGTGGTTTGGATCTTAGGCATGTCAATAGACTGTTCACGCGATGGCAGCGTCCGGCCACGCGGCTTCAGCGATTTTCTCAAGAAAAGGTTTATTTGCGTTAATCAAAATACGCCTTCGGACGCAAATTTTTTCCGGTCAGTACGCAAGGCGCATGGGCCATTTCGTTCAAAGCTTACTTATAAAGGCCACACTCTTGCGATTACCCAATGCCTATAGCTCTCAAATATGTCAAATGATTCCGGTAGTCGATTGTGGGAGGCAACACTATCTAAAAAAAAAGTTTGAATTTCGTTAATTTCTGTTAAAAAATTAAAATTAATTAAAAGAATTCTGTGGGAAGTGGAATATTTAGGCCTATGAGCACCCTTTGGGCGCATGCCGGCTCCCACAGAATTCTTCATTTGCTAGCTAGTAGCCTCCTCTTTTAATGACTCCCAGTATCTGAATGGTGAGAGAGAAGTGATAAGTAAAAACAGGTGATATGTGATGATAAATAAGTGAGAATCCGAACAAACACGCCTTCTCTTCACTAGGGGGGGGGGGCGTACACGTAGGCAAGATGCTTCACAGGGAGCGCCTAATATAGGGCATTCCTGAGGTTTGTTTTTTTGGCCCTTCTTCATAACTCAGTTCCCTAGTACCTTCTTGTTGTATATCTGAACTCGCATTGTATTACTATCTGTGATCGCGGGCTTCAATGCAGAAGAGCGGGGGGGGGGGGGACAGCAACGAGTAAGTCGTCCCCAAATTCCCAGCTAAGGATTGCGATCAAATTTCTGAGGAAGGGGGGGGGGAGCGGAGACTGCCAGAAACGGTTAATCTGTTACTCGACGGTCCTTGGTTTTCATAGAGCGTCGCAATAGGTGTGGTTCAAGGCTTGAGCGCAGAATTCAAAGGCCAATTGGGATTTTGCTTCCTCATTCGCTGTGTGCTGGTTGCACACAATGGCGACAGCCCTTTAACAAGGCTCGTGCAGCGGCCCAATCACTCCCTGCAATACATTTCATTCACCGAGTGGTGTTGCTTTCCTATTCAGGGTCAACCCCTGCGCTATTTTCATAGAGCAAACGTCCAATAAGTCCAATCCTGGCAACCTAGCCTGTAAAGGACACTTGTGCAGAACTGGGGTTACCACCTAACCTAGATGCCGGCTAACTTGAAAAGTGGGGTTTGGTACCCTGCTCAAAAGCTCTTCTTCTCATGCCTAAGCTCTGGCGAGAATTTTCTCCCTTTTATTATGGTCATCCCACTTTTGCACACGGAGGTCTCTTTGAAGTCCCCCCCCCCCTTAGCTTATTAGCGCGCTATTAACAATACGGTAGTTTAAGTCGCTTCAGGAACTACAGGGGGGGGGCCAAAAAAAGTCATTTTGCCTCCATGACTTTCAAGGCGCTATAAGTTACACTTTATTAAATTTTTATCGGACATTTTTACTACCATATTAAAGAGCACATTAAATACTATAATGATACTCCGCCACAGCCTTCTGGAGGAGCGCCATCGAGAGATTCGGCCGCGCGAAAGTGAGTGGGTACCGGAGTTGAGCGAGATCGTTGATTTCTCCGCCACTGTAGACCACCCTGTTGAGCTCCGCCCGAACTAGGTAATTGAGTGGGTTCAGGTCAGGGGACATATTTCAATATTACATCTTCATCAGGTACGAAACGCCCTTCCATTCGAAGTAGGCGGGAGTTTTTCCAAAACCCTTCGATTCCATGTGGTGGCACCCAAACCTGTAGCAGCACAAGGTCTCCAAGAAGGTACGGGCGACCACATGTAGGGAGGATATCCTTCTCGAGTTACTTGATGTAACCGCCAGCGCTCACCTTCAGTCGGGGTCTACAAAGAAAATATCGGTCTTCCCATTCCAGGTACGTTGCCGGAGCGTGCTCGATGTTGGAGGTCCCTTGCTAGATAAGAGTTTGCGGTCTCCAGGTAGCTATCCATGGGTGATTCCATTCAAGAAGTTCCGCAGCTGTTTGGAGGCCACGTGAATTCCAAAGGCGTTCTCCACTCAGGCCGCGACTGGAGATGACTTCATATTTTGGTGTACATGAAGGTGAATGGCGGCAGCCGGCTCCTGCTTATAGAGGAAGATCTTGGGTATCTTCCGCCCTGGTACTCATATCCACTTCCTCTGTCTGGGCTGCGAAAACTTCGCTCATATGTGACTCGGCCGGAATGACTTTTTTTTGGCCCCCCCTGTATATGTAATGGCATATTGAATGGGCTCTTTTTGAAACTAATTCTTGATCTTCGACCCAAGTCCACTTCGGGATGTTGTTAAGAGCCCGGGAAAACCATTAGCTCAGAAGTTATTGCCAGGCAGCCTCTAGACCAAAAACCGGCATCCTTGAGCTCGAGGTGTCCTTCCACATCTCCAAAAGAGGGCTCTCCAATCGGCTCCTATTATTTTATGCTGAGAAGGCCAGTTCTAACTTGTTTTTATATTGTTCCTTTTGTATATGATAAATAAATGAATAAGTAAACAAATAGATAAATAAATACATCGCTGTGGCACTAAGGAAAGTGACAACATCAATGAATTATTAATAATAAACTATAGTTTTTAAATAGGTAATAAATGTAGAAGTTATCAACAAGTAATTATATTTTTTGAATTTGCATGGTTTCAAACCCTGAAATTCTCTTTTCCTCTTGTTCTTATCTCATTTCGCAGGTTATCATTTTTTTTTTGATGAAGATGATGGGTGTCATCCAGGGACCCGAATTTGCTGAGGTTTCATAGGGGACACTGTTTATAAATCTTAGTGGAGAACGTGCTATTTTAAACAGGGCACATTCAGAGTTCGAGTGTTCATAGAGCTGTGGCACTTTACCACGCCCCCACCCCCCCCCATCAGTCCCTCTATATCAAATTAGGTTCTTAATAGGTGTCTGGGAAGTTCATGAGCCCGTCTAATAATCCGACCACGAAATTGAATTACTGTGATTGCTCCTAGTCTTAAGACACACTTCCTTCTTACTTATAAGATCGCTTGCGCGGACAGAGTCGTGTGGGCGGTAGTAGGCAGATTGTACATCTTTTATGTCAGAAGGTTGTAAATTAGGGGCGTTTAAGGAGGGATTGCTCAAGTGACTCTACTCGAAGGTCACTGACTCCTGCTACTGTCTACTGTCTGTCGTCTTGGCTTATTTGAATGCTCCCTCGTTTTTCTTGTCTCAACTCTCTCGAAGTCCCCAGTCAATCCTCAGCTCTCGCTTGGTGTAGGGAGGGTCTTATTTGGCTGCTGACCACAGGAAATATTATGCGGAATGTTGCGATGCAGGCTCTTAAACATACTATAGATTTTAAATGTTACATCTTGCCTTGTTGCAGCTGAGACTTTTCTTCTTTGGAGCGGATCCGAGCCTTACGAAATGAACAGCCTTTCGTCAAGTATTTTTTTTTACTTTATTTGCTTTTCTTTTGCAGGCAAAGAAAGAGAAAATAATTTTTTTTTTCTGTTTCGAATAATTTTCTGGGGCAGGCTAACCTGTTGGCCTTCTTTTCAGTCCATTTTTTCCTAACGTTTGTTTTTTCTTTCCTGTCTCTTCGCTTTCCTATCTCAGTCTTTTCTGAATTATGCAACGTGCCTCCGGGTGTTTTTCGATAAATAAACAAGCAAATAGATAAATAGCTGAAGCCTTCATCTTTGCTCGAGCTTTCTATAGATAGAGTCGTCTTCAGAGCTTCTAGTACTTCTCAAGGTTCAATGCTTACATCAATTATGCCCCGGTTGCGAATGCTACATTCATCAGAAGATAATCCAAAGGTTAGTGGTGAAGATGATCTCTGGTCCGGTGCGCTCAGGCACAGCTAAAGATGTCTTCTCTGCATAACTCCACTCTTCTCTTGTTGGTATACATATCTCCTAAAGTATTGTTATTCCTTTTTATCTATAACCAATGTGTAACACAGTGAACAAAGTGGAAGGGGATCCAAATCGGCCTAGCAAATCAGTCGATTTAAGACCAGAACCGGAAAATTTTCGTCGTGGGCATATTAACAGCAGGTGTTTGGCCCCTGGAGATAGTCCGACCACCTGAAGGCAAATGTGTATCGCCACTAAACATCGACTAAAAACAGCTTTATCGCCCGTTTGGGGGGCCCCTGCAGGAGCCGGCGATAAAATGCCTCGGAGGATCGAATTTGTCCGCTAAGGGGTATTTTGACCCTTGAAAACGTATATTACACTAGCCAGGCGTGAAAAAGATCTGATGCCTGCTGCCTGCGCTACGAATGCCGGTGACAAGATTATCAGGACGTTGGTGTCAGGAGAGGACACCAGCCATGCCACCAGGCCATGCCTTCAAAGGGACATGAGTTCCGTGTTCAGGGGACCAGCTATTCTCTGGGACAAAAATTTAAGCAAATGTGTCCAAGGGAGAAGATTTCCATACAAATCTAGCCTGAATTTCCAAGATTAGGGCTTCAGAAGGTAAGATGTTCGTTTCTTTGCGGCATCAACCCTACATTTTTCAAGGGTGTCCACGTGTCCACGAGCACCCCAATATATTCCTATTGAAGTGCTCGGAACAGCACGTTTTTGGTGGCTTTTCCGCTCTGTTCTAGCGCCTCGTCATCGCTATTTCTCCAAGGTACTCCACGGTTCGAGGTCTAGACTTCGGTTGACCTTTTCACCTGTTTCGATTTGTGATGCCTTTCCTAAGTAAGTTTTAATCCTCATGGAATGAAAAATGGAAAAATTACTAGCAAATTACATTGCAATGGGCCCCAATCCTGATAGAAACAAAGAAAAACAAACATTGGGGAAAGGAATACACTAAAGCACAGATGATTCGCGTTTCGCCGTCTTCGCGCTTTGTACCTCCATTTAGTTGATACCTTCTGTTTAGCGCCGCAGTGCGCCTTCCAGAAAGTCATCGCAAGAACTAAGATACTGCAAAAGTTGGACCCAGGGCAGCGAAAGTCGCATTTGCCGCTTACCGGGCGATTGTTTTATCCATTACGCTACCGAGGCCACTCCTGCTTATCGTCTCGGGTCCGACTTTTGCCAATATTCAATCGTGAACGATGTGGTTTTATAGGAGTAAACTGTCTTGCGCAAAGCGATTCCCATTTGTGAAGCATCATCAGACGTGAAGCGTCCGTCCACGACAAGCTCTAACCCATATTCCTGCTTCGCCCCAGGCCATGCTCCGATCTCGTCCGGACATTGTTCACCCCCCGCCCCCTAATATTTTGGTATACAGATAGTAGGGTATCTGGAGAAGTAGTAGAGTTTTGCAGTAGGGTTGTTGGCATATAATAGGAACAGAGAACTATAGAGGGAGTAATATTTCAGAATAAAAGCTTGGCCAAATAGCCCCAAGTGTGATAATATATTTTCTATATCTTATGATTAGACTTTCCCACGCTTTCCCAAAACACGTCTTCTCTCCACCTTGTAATGCGGCTTAGCTTTTCTGCAAACCAAATGAAGTTCAAGGAAAGGGGACTTATTACCTTCTGAAAAACATTTGAAGTGATTCATCTTGAATATTTCATCAGAAAGAAAAACCAATGAAACAATTCCGAAATTTGCGTTCTACAATCATCACTCCTGAAATTCGCATTTCCGCTAAACCTGTTTTGTAAAGAGAGATGAACTCCACAAGTTCTGTTAGGGCCAAGATTCCCTTTAGAAAAACTGCGTTTTTCAATCAGCTGTCAGAACTTGAAGGTCCTTTATTTTGCTTTTTATTGCACAAAAGCCGTAAAAGCTTTTTTATTGTGCGCAATCTTCCAATACCTTCGGCTTTTCAAGTCTATCAATCTCTTATCACTTTTCATTTCCAATGTCTTTTTATTTTGACTTTACTGATCATTTATCATTTTTCATTACTACACTGAAGTCACATCCCCTGTTTCTCAATGCGCCTCACATCGATTCTCGTTTACTTCTATACCATACCGTACCTTGATCGATATTTGGTAGAAAAAAATTTGGATGAAGGAGGTCCTTCAAAAAAGTCTGAGAGTTTTCAAGCAAGCGAGTTTTTGTCCTCGAAAATCATGTGAAGCATTGGCGCCGTACATCCATAAATTTCAACTTTGCCTACTTTCGTATGCTAAATAAGTTTGTACGCGCCGATGTTGCACTCGTCGACCTTCCACCTTCTCACTACGTCAATCTTCTTCGCTTGGCTTCAAACTCCGTCTTCAGTATGACTGCGTTATAGGTAAATCTACCCCCCTCCCAGTACCGATCTATGTCAACTCCTACAGCGTGGAAGTCGCCAAACTACTGGCTGGGAAATGCTTTTGGCCTCAAAGCAACCTACTCTATTCTAAGAACGCCAAATCACAAATTTTCAAGAACCGGGCCAGAAAGAGGCGCAGTACAGCCTAGCAGGGTGGGGGGTTTGCTTTTCCGTAGCACCGAGTAAAGATTGTGAATTTTGATCTTGTGAAGCCATGAAGCGGAGTCAAAGTTTGTAGAAACTACTTGTCAACTCTAGTAAAGTAATAAACACGTCAATGAAAGATGCAAACTGCCCCCACTCCCCTCCCCCACCCCTTAAGCCTATGCACCCGGAAAGATTAGCGCCTTTTGCGCTGTACCTTTTCATAGTAAGGTGGCAAGCGGCGCGCTAAATGCGCGATCCAGGTGCCAAATCTCGGATCGGCGCCCTCTGCGCCATTTAGCTCTATGTTTCTCTGAGCCAGGTAAATTGGTTGAGATAGAGCCTGACCATTGCCTCCCCCCCCCCCCCCCCGAACCTCCTTGCCCAAGCCATTGTTTTGGCCATATCGCGTTCAAAATTCTCTGCAGTTCTGGGCGGAAATAGAAGGCTTGCCAGGGCTTAGGGGGAGTGGCCAGTACAAGAACCCTTTTTATCCTACCTCTGTATGCGCTTGTTCCCCCCTACCCCTTTTTCTCTTTCTGATTCTTACTTTGTCTTTTTTTTCTTTACTCTACTATCAGCAGGATCATTCCATGTGATCATCCATTCATTTCGATAGTATCTCTTTCATCTCCACAACCGAAGGAAGGATTACGGGGTATCGGTGGTGTAATGGAAACAGGGCACGTCGTGCGTTGAAGGTCCGCAGCAAGGGGGAGGAGAGTAGGATTTGCCTTTGTGAAAAATTTTCTCTGCTGTTGACTTCTCCCCTTTTCCCCGTTTCACGTCCTGCATACCCCTTCCTCCGACTTCGACTTTTTTGAAGGAAAAACCATTTTTGGAAAAGAAAAAACTTCTGGAACGTGGTAGGAAGTTGGGAGTACTTAGGAGCATGGGTGAAATGTAGATGCGGAAGGGGTTGGAGGTCGCACCGGAGGAGGAAATCCTCAGGAAAGCTTATATTCAACAAATTTTGACAAAAATCCTCTCCACCGTAGACGGCCCTGAATGGAAAGCCCATTGCCCGGACACCGCGATGTCTGGGATAGTAGGTCGGACAAAGCGTCCAGGTCATAATATGGTCTTATTCGTTACGGATGCTGGGGCGTGTTAAGGGGCAGGATTTCGCGCGGCGCCAGTCTGTTCTCCACCAGTCGTTGAAGGGTTAAGCGACAACAGATGGTGGAAGTGAGGCCGGTGCCACGCCAAATCCAGCTCCCAGACACCTTCTTGCATCCGCAGCGAACTAGACCGGAGCACGCTGGTGGCAACTTTTGCATCGCGGCTACAAAGACCAGGACCAGTCATCTAGCAAAAACTATGATGTCTCTTTCATCCTTCGACTGGCTGCGGTTAGCTGAAAGCGTCGTTATTGGTGTTGGGCTTAATTTCTTCATTTACATTGCTAATCAACAAATCATTAGCATATAATCCTCGCCACATCCTTGCATTTCTCGTCTCTCTGCACCTCATTCCATTCTTTGTTAGTAGAAACCGCTGTCAGCTTCTTATTCAGTCATAAGTGCTTTTCAACTGTGCTGTCTCGGAAGCAGGCCCTCTTAGGCATGCTTTTTGAGGGAAATAAGCGGCCACTCATAACCAAGGAGAGGCTATTGGATTCAAGAGGCATTATTTCGTTTGGTAAGAAGAGAAAACCGAAATCTCTCACTTGAACGAAAAGGCTTGGTCGACGCAGAGAACGACGGGAAAAAATTACTCCAAAAAATTGGATTGGTTTTGTTGAACAATCGACGTGTCTTTCAGAGTCAGGTGGGGGTAGCCGTCCTCGCGGCACCTGGTGGTAGGAAAGGGGGGGTCTCATAGGAAAGGCTGGGCGCTCAAAATGGATCTTCTTCGAAACTGAGCTGCTGTAAACGTCCCTGGAATTTATTACCTGGTTGAAGGATCTTGAGAAAAAACTGAAGCAAGCGGCTGAGCTCCTAGGTCAGGAAGGAGGTTCATGTAGGGTAGAGGTAGAAGAGAGCAGGAGAGTGGGGGGATGTTGTAGGGGGGCAAACTTTCGCGCGACAACATGCTTGCACCCGTCTGCCATTTCTCTAACAAGCGCATTAACTGCTACTTCCTTTTCATTTCCTTACGGTGGATGCCAAAAGGGGATATGTGACAAGATGCTCGCACCAGGCTGCGCTACTATCAACGGACAACTCGTCTGTTGGGCGTGGCGAGCGACGCCGCGCCCAACAGACGAGTTGTCCGTTGATGTTGATAGATGTTTGAATTTCAGTGTCGAAATGATGGGAGAATTTGAGATTGCCCGTCACGGAATCCTATCTTTGGTTGATTTCATACTAGTTCGGGGCTGCCCCAATCGACAAACTGATGCTCATTGAAAACATGGCACGCCGATGCGCCGCGCGCGGCGACGAGACTGTGTTTCACAGTCAGAGATTCACAGTTCAGTCATTGAAGACAACCTGTTTACTCACCTTCGAGGATGGGCCTTGCCATGTGGCAGGTAAATGGACCCGCAGCTCCGTAGCGAACCAGGTTATCCGCACGACTGTTCTGGGTTCGGGGGGGGGAGGTAGGGGGAAAGGGAAGTGATACACAGCACTATCTTCGAAGTGCAGCACTTGTGTTGATAGCGAGGCTTCGCAGCGAAACAGGCACTCAGCGGTAGATAACGACCAAAAGTGAGAGGGCGCAGACAAGTAGCTCGTTTGGCTATGGTTAGGCGTGTGGCTGGCCGTATGGCTGCACCCGTGGAGTTCGTATTCGGCGTCCGGGCAACCCCGCTTCTTGAACTTTGTTGCGGAAAAAGTGGCACACTACTGCGGCTGCGGCCATCCTCCCCACATACGCTAAAGACCAGGATCCACAGAGGTGGGTGCGCAATTTGTCTCTTATTGTGGAATTCAAGCGAATCCGGTCCCCCACCTTCTTTGCAACCGGTATTCCACTCGTAATGGCGCCCCTGGAAGCATAATTGACATGCTGTTTTTCAACATCTCAACGCCACTCTTTGCTATTTTAAGCGTTTTTTTTGCCAGGGTCTCCTAACAATAGGTTCTCGCTAGTGATCACTCGGAAGAGCTTTGCTATTAGGACCACGCAATTCTAATTTGAATTAGCGATTACAATATCTCAAATGTACAGTTCATGCTGATTCTAGGGGCGGAGACCGGCAACTGTACCTTTTCTAGCGGCGTGCACTCCTTCTATACCGTTTCCTGAGAAGGAGGGTGGATTAGGAATCTTCTCGTTATAAGGCCAGCTAAACTTAGAAGGCGATGGAGGGAAAGATAAAAGGAATCAACCAGCTATCGACTACTTGTAGATGAATTCAGGGCTTAGGAACGGGGTGGGTACTGTGTGGGCGGGGCTTCTATATAGCCTTACAAGGGAAGGATACCAACTCGTCGTGGCCATTCAGGATGGGATGTATACTCCTAGAAGCATCTTTGGACGCTGATTTCAGATCTGACTTCCAAATCTGCTAAACGATTCTGGAGAGAAGTTACGGACCTTTTTTCCGCAGCAACTGTGTCTGATGGTTGGCTTCCACGGGGTTTGCCACCTCGAGCGGATGTTTCCTTTTGAAGGGCAAATACGTCCCTCTCTCGTACGTGGGCCCTGCAAAAGTACTATTTCTGAGGGTTGATCCACCCTCCCTTGTCCGCGGGACGGTATAAAGTTTTTGGAAATTTGGCAATAGCGGGAATTCGTAAGAGGTGGTCGTATCAAAAAATAATTTTCTGGGGATGAATTTCAAAAAATGCTCTTCAACTTCAGTACGCATCAGCCAGGGGATCCTTCAGAGCAACATGTGGAAGTGATCATTCAATAGCTCTACTACGTGGCATATCGAAAAAAATGGACATTTTGAAATTGAAATACCAATGAGAAGTGATAAGCCGCCACAGGAAAATCTGATTTTTTTGCTAAATCAAAAGACTATATGTTTGCAGAAGAGAATCTGTTTGGCAGGAACGTGCAAATCAACTTATTCGGGTCTTCAATTAAAGGCAGTTGGCACGATAAATCGCTATACAGGTGTAGGATTTGTACAACTGGCTTAACAGAATTCCGTGACCTCGGACAGGCGCTGCGTGAAGCCTTTTCAAGGAGGGTACCCCTATAACGCCCTATTGAGCAACAACTTTACGTCCCAAACGCCTTCCTTGCCCGCCCGCCCACAAACGGACGACCGTTTCTGACGCTCGTATTCCATGTCCATTTTGCTGAGGGCAAATTTATGAAGCCAACCGGGTTTGGTAATGAGCTGGCCGGTGATGCTGGCAATGCATATATGGGTACACATATGCAGCCGTACCTTCAGTAGCGGTGATTGGCAAGGTGCGTACGGGAAACTCGTCCGAAATCGATTTACAAGTCACTGAGAACGGAGGCTTTTTCTTTCGCCGGATTTGACCGTTTCACTCCGTTCTTTCGCCATTTCCCCACTATACAGCGCCCTACTAGCATTTTAGGCTAAGTAGGAAACCATCGTGCCAACTGCCTTTAAAGGCAATATTCACTGCATTGTGTTCCTTGTTCAGTCCAAATGTCACGTGCGCTAAGATTACTCTTGCTCTTGAGCCGTTGTCGCTTCTCACAGCTGCTTTTCTAGCCAGTGTCGGACTCAAGGGATTCATTATGGGATGAGCTATTGTTCCCATTCCTGAATTGACTGTTCTCCAACACCTCGCGCCCATTTCGTATCGCCTTCCAATTTTTTTCCTTTTTTGCGATTTTTGATGGCCACAATTTGCAGTTTTCAGAAGCTCGTCCTGCGACAGCTTGCGTGTGGATAATCACACTCTTATTATATAAATAATATCTCAAATACTACTGGAAATGTTCCAGCGCTTCGAATAATGCGATACATTACTGCAATACAAGGCGATAATAGGCCTGTTGGGATTGGAGGGCGCATTTTGCAACCACTAGTTTCTTTTTTTGGTTCGTATTGACTAACAGGTCTCAGTTTGGTGAGAACTGAAGGCTCACCTGGAGCTGCGAAATAGCACAAATGAAGCAGTTTACCTCCAAGAATCTGCTCTTCACAACGTGGCCTCTGGTAGCTTCGCTGGGCACCCTTTGATGCCCCCACCGAACCGAACTGCGCCATATAATTATACTGCAAATACTGGGAGGGAGTAATTCTGCAGACAGATAGTAATCTCAGCTTTTTTAACTAACTCAATGGATTCATTTTTCAGTGATTTTTCACTTTTTCAGTGATTTTTCACGTTTCAACCCTTCCTGTTATATGCTTGACGACAATGATTTGAGGGGAAAAGTGGAAAATTTTGGAAAGAAAAAACCTAAAAAAGTGCTAGGATGTTGAGAGATTGTAGGAAAGTGGTAGGTAGGATGGGGAAAGGGGGTGGGGAAGTAGGACCCACAGATAGCGAACATTAGAGAGGGATTGTATTCAGTAGAATTGCTCCCCAAAGGGAAGAATTGCCGTGATGATTTGACCCGGGAGACTGTCAAGTGTTAGGAGGATTGAAGAAGAATTCCGATAGACCCGCACCTTACAGGGTCGGTACAAATCACCAACTTTTGAAAAAGGGTACTACAAAAAAAAAGAAAACCAGCAGTAAAAAAACTTGGAAGGTCAGCTACCTCCCCCCTCTGAAAAATTCCCTTCTTTCTGTGGATTAGGTGGATTCCCCACTGATAAGATGCCTGGTTTTGATGGGAGACAGGGGAGAGATCTTTGTCATAAGCCCCTAGCGCCCTTACCACGCCCTTCTGAGTCACTCTGTGGAGCAGGAACTACCGCCTTAATGAACAAAACAGAATGTACCACCCAGCTATTTATGAAGTGTGCCCTTAAGGAATCACTGGATTAAGGAAACCTGACAGGGTATCTGGCTTCAACCTCGGTTCATTCCCTATGTCCTTGGTATACACTGAAACTCTGGATCATAGTTCTATTTTGTGGGCGTAGACGTCACCGTGACTCAGGAAACCAGTGCAGAAATACTCGGGAGAGAGAAGGTCTTCGCCGTTACGCTTGCTTACCCATCCATTTGAAGCTCAGAGCTCACCATTGGTCCAGATTTTAGGAATTCTAGTTCTACCTATCATAAATGATTCTCGCCATTATATTTTTGAAAGCTATTGTCTATTGGTATTTCTTCGTGCTAAGGAATCGGAAAATCAACCAGATTTTTTTCTATGAACAGCGCATTCAGCGTTAATAAACATGGAGAGGAGGGGGCAGGGGGAGGCATCTGTAAGCTTTTTCAACGTAGGTCTTGGGCTCAGTATTTCTTTTGTCTTTACGCACTTGTGCCTTACCTTGCAAGACCTGTAAATTCCTGTCAAGCACCCTGTAAACTCCTGTCAAGCTTGGCGAAATGGTATTGGCGCGAATAGGAAGCCATTTACCTCCAGCCATTTACCTCCAATTTCTTCAGGCCTTGACCAGTCTTTTTGACAAGTATGACAGGAGTTTACAGGTTCCTTGGCAGGTGATAACAAGGCTTACAGGGGCTGACGAGGTGTCTGGTATTCAAATGTACAGGTTTGGTATCTCGACAAGCGTTTACAGGTGTGCCCACCCCTAGCCCTACGCATTCTGTATAGTTCCTTAGAAAACTTCGGTGGCTTCGGGATTTACTTCTACTTTTTTAACTTCTACTATTTACTTACAATGAAGTTACAGGACCAGGCCATGTATAAGTTGGTGTTTTTGAATTCTCAGACGAGTCTGATGCTATTCAGCAGCCACCTAGGCTAGGCTGGACTCGATCTGAGGTACCACCCTTCAGGCAAGTGGCCCCACTTGTCACTGCACCACATCTACTCGAAGAGTAATAATATAGGGAGCAATACGGCTTGGTGGGGGCTGCGAATCGTACTCAGACAAACTTGTTTAGGCTACTGTGTAAATATCTG
>MU941978.1:0-34414 GCA_036418165.1 Cooperia oncophora
GTACTTTCTGTGATATCATTCTACTACTCTTCTATAATAAAGCTGTTCTACTATTCGTTTCCAGCGCTCGAGGACTTAACACATGATATCTTAGCATTTTGTGAGTACTTTCGGAGGCGAACTGCGGTGTTAAACAGCACCTATTGTACGGTGACAAGTCCATATAACGGAGCATTTCGCTAAACACCGTGGAGTTTTTTGTAGGTAGGGGTTGAAAAGCAAAAATGCACGGACTGGGAATTGCGTGGGGAAAAAAGAGCTCTAAAAATGGCAACAAATTGATGGGAGTTTCCAGACAATAGCAGCCAAAGAATTTGCGAATGAGCAAGACGATATACAAGCGAGGTAGCAAGTAGGCGCAGTCAGGCGAGCGAGACTGCTTTTCAGCGCCCCTACCCGCAGTTGTGTGACATGAAACTTGTACTACGTTGCAACGTACAGTATTCCTACTCGCAGTTGTGTGACATGAAACTTGCACTACGTTGCAACGTACGGTATTTTTTTCTTTATTTTTCCCAAACTAGGATTCTATTCTTGTACATGATTGTATACTATGTCATTGGAGCTCCCCCCCCCCCCCCCGATCGCCATTTGTAGGTTGTGTGGCTGGAAATCATAACATCAAGTGCTCGTGGCATATCAGTGAATAAAAAAGCCAGTTAAACCATCATAAACGCTCTTAATGACAAGCGCCAATTAAAACGTCGTCAACGCTCTTAATGACAACACTATGAGCTCTGAGTGCTATGTGAGCATGGCAAACAGAGAATGGGAGAAGAATAGAGAAGCTGGTTGGCTAGAGAATACATAAAATCTCATGTCGCTGTATAGCAATGGTAAATTGAAACGATAAAACTGGATCTGATGCACAGAGGCAGGGTCGGGTTATCGTCAGTAAGACATAATGTCTTCAATTATGTAGTGATTTTGATTTGCGGGTGTGGAGATTGAGAACAGCGCCATTTTGAGAAATAAAGCGCTTCTGCACGTGAAGGTTAAGAGCACAAAAAGAATGAAAGAAAATACGAAAACAAAAAAACATTAACATCATGGAGAAGATATAGCTCACTGTCAGCTGAGTGAAAGAGATGCGATTTCTTGGCGAAAACTGAAAAAGACCCCCTTGGAAAGTAAATAACACATTAGTCAGTCAAGTGTACAGTGCTATTTCTTTTTTGTCTGCGGAGGGCTGAATAACTCTAAGAAAAATACGCGATCCCTGAAAAATTTAGATCGAATTTCTCGCCGCCAATTAAACGTTCCTTCCCTCCGTTAAGGCGATAGCAAGCTGCTCTGAGGTGAAAGAAGTGCTGTATCGGAATTGTATACACGTACAGAATCACGATGTGAAGTGGCGTCAGTGTGACCCCCCAACCAATCCTGGTACACCCCCCCCTTCCGCATCTAAATTGTTTTGCAGTGACGATAGGGATTCAACCAGGTAACGACTTGCAAGAGCTTGCGGCTGCGTTGAGATCCCAGGCAAGGTAGAGCTCACGTGTTGACACGGGGACATCACAGGGCTCCTTCTAGAGGAAGGAAGACAAATTACTGAAGCAATGCGTTTGCTGTCGCATGTTCTTCTACTACCCGTTACCTGAATGTTTCCTTAGTTGAGAAATATTTCAGGGATCTGGGTCTCTGACGGGTCAAAGCAAACTGGCACGCGAAGATTTTTGTGCTTTGAAGATAAGAACTTCCTCCATGCGCAAACATTTTGCAAAGTAAACATTTTAATGGGAGAGCTATATTTTCTTCTTTGAAAGTGCTACAATTTTTTGAAGCACCTTCCACTCTTGGAGATGTTATGGATAGGTTTTAATGGGCTAAATTCTGAGCCACTCAAAAGCTCGACTCCTTCTGTGCCATTGTATGAATACTCATTTGCGAACTTTATTTGCTTTCAAAATACATACTCCCGATGAAATGAGTGAGAATAGAGCTTGGTTCTCACCGATCGATTTAGTCTGAGAGTGCGCCGTGCATAACGCTTATGCGCAGAGTGTGGAAAAGTGTAACTACTAATTTTAGGTGATAAAGTGTAACTACTGATTTTAGGTAATTTTTGTTTATGCAAGCAGATGTCTGTTTAGGGTTTGGAAAGGTCGACAGGTACGAATCTTTTCCTTGTGTATTTTTTAGTCATCTACATACTCAAAATCCCATGTTAAGTATTTAAATTGCTAAATATTTATTTTAATAATTTGTAGTCTTCCGCACATCCGGGCTCCCTACATCACCGGCCTCACAAAACCTAGCGACAGTTTTACGCTGTTTGGTGCTCACCGATACTGCCTGCGTTCACGACTCACCCCCCCCCCCGATGGGTTTCTCATCACAATGCTATACACTGCTTGTGTAAGTCAAGCTACATTTAAAATGCCATCATGAGTGAAAATCGAAGGAATAGGTGAAGATTCCAGGAGAGACTGACCAGTGGCATGAGCACTTCTGCAGGACTGGCAGGACAGCTGTCGTCTTTGAAAAATGACTAACCATAAGGGTGTCCCGAAAAAAGGTAAGTATGAATTTTACACAGTCTCTAATTGAGGTCTCGCGAGACCTCCTTCCAATATAAATAGAGCAAGATTTGTAGTTTATGGAACCTCTAGAAAGGTTTTGCCAGGGACGTAGATCATCGTCTTCATAATTCAGTTAAACAAAGGGCTTGTTACTATTCCTGTCCCATCGACCGAGCAAGAGCACGTTACATGCTAGAATGCTTAGTTTGGAAACAATTAACGAGAAGAAAGGAAGGAAAATGCAATGAAGTGAGCTAATTTGAAGCATAAAAGCGCTTATCGCTTAGCGATAATCGGATTAAAAGACTACTGCTCACCAGTGCGTTCCCAGTAGAAAGAGAAAACTGATAAGCTGAGAAGAACACTATTTCCTTATCAAAGACAAACTTTTTAAATAATGATCTCACATAGACAAAAGGCACACCCATATTAAGCTCGGTGGAAGCCTCCGGGGGGGGGGTGGTTCATGGTCCGCAAGCGAAAAGGCAGCGCAGACCTCACAGTTCAAGGCTGTGACAGAGACTACTTTGCGGAATCCATAAGTTTCCTCTCCTCCTCGGAATGACAGACTGGGATTGAATGGAACTGAATAGGACTCTGAGCTAGGTTTTAATGCTACCTTGAACAGCACGGCGTTGATATGGCCCGATCGCTTTCGCTTATGCGACTTCTACTTGGGAGACAAACCTCGTCTAGAAAGGTAGTCTGCCTTGGATTCGGACCTACCGCGTCCTTAATTAGAAATAATTCGTACGAAAACTCGCATTCTACTCCTTACACTTGCCTGTTCCGAAAGCACAAATGACAGAGGTCCTCACTACCTAAAAAGAATTGGAGTGAGGTGAAAAGCTTTCTCATGGGTTGACCGATATAAAGGCAGTGCATAATGGAACTTCTACAACCTCGCCAATGGAGTGGTTGAACAACGATGTGACTAGATATAGAGAACGTGTCTCTAGTTGAGCCAATCCCGGAAGCGCTAGTGGCTACACCATCCAGGGGCCGATACTAGGGGGGAGTGCATAATGGTACTGTCTACAACCTCTCTCCCGCCATACGGACTGGTTGAACAACGTTATGACTGGTAACCAGTAGTGCAATCCAGTAGGGCGGTGTTACCGTGCATGCGGCCAGATTTTCCATAGGGAGCACTTTTTCTGAGGGACTGGCGCGACCAATTATAGAGTGCGGCAGGAGCAGTTATGACCACGACTCAGAACAAAGCAGGCGAAAATTGCACACTGTCGAGAATTATGGCGACTTTTTCAAAATCTCCAGTCGCATCGCGGCTTGGTGCGGGCAATGGCACTCAACGAAGCCTGTACGGGTCACCTCGTTGAAGCACATAAACATTTGCAATCAAAGTTGCTCACTCCTACGATTCTGCACCTTCACAAGAGTTTAAAGGTGTCAACAAAATGAGACCTGTTAGTTGACATGGACTAGCAAAGGAACAAGGGAATGTGCGAAACCCTCTCCATGCGATATACAAAATAAGAGGTAAATGATTGCAGGGTGCAAGCAGCTCAAAGGCAGCGCCTACGTTCATTTGATGTTCCCGCGCCCTCTCTGTGTATCGTAGCCCTGAGGATGCAGTATGTTTTGGTTTTGCATCTCAAAAAGGCGAGAGGATAGCGCCGTTTGCTAGTAAAGAGTCGGCCGCCTCGTCCACCTGGCCAGCATAGGGTTCTACATACAACATTTTCCGTGATATTTTTTACCGCTTTTTTCCTCACTACGGGATCACATGTTAAATGAGCTCTAAAATTATTATGCTTGAAAGCGATCTCAGCCTTTAGTGGCTAAGTCAAAGCAGATTGCAGCCAGGTGGGCGGGGCGGCATCCCCTTCACAAGCGAGTGGCGCCATCATCTCGTACTTTTGAGCTGTGAAATTGGTATATCCTTCACCCTTGTCGACAAAGCTACGATGTATAAGGATTGCGTGCGTAGGAACATCAAATAAACGCGGTGCTGCCTTTGAAAGGAGTCACGAGTCATTCAGTCGATGGAAAGGGTCGTTATTCAACAGCCCATCACTATTACCCTGCCAAAAATAGAAGCCATTCTTCTTAGTGAGGCATTTTACTTGCTAGCTATGTGGCTTCTTCTGAACCCTATTCCTTGGAAAGGATTAAGAAGGTTTGTCGCGTGCACCGTCAGTAGAATTTACTTAGGGGGGGGGGGTGTTATGCGCTTCTGTAGCTTCTCTCCTTAGTTCATGTTAACCAGCTGGATCCGGTGATTTTTTGAAGCTTGGAAATGGTGCAAGGGAGCCACATTTGTCAGAGATTTGCAGTTCTTCATAAGGTGTAGTGCGATCTTTGCTGAGGGATTTAGTTAAGAAAGGTATGTAACAGGCATAGGGTCGACTGTTCAACAAAATCTTCAATAATGAGTCTGCTTATGTTGAAGAAAAGGTCGGCGGTGACCTATGAAAGGGTTAATCGCCAACAGAAGTGTGGTCCGCAATGGACAATCCCGGCGGAAGGTGAAGGCGTCAAAACGCAAAGTTCTTCAAGCGACACCTCCTTTCTTCCAGTGGCTCCGCAGTCCACCTTCAAAGCCCTCGCCACAACGAGGAACGATACTAAGAAATGGAATTTCATTATCGCTCATGGGGTCATGGAATTCACTGTAAGGAGTCACCTGACTGGAGATGTTCAGTCGTATCCGCCAGCGAGTGGATATTTCGTTGGAAAAAGCAGTCTTTAACTAAAATACTGTCACTTTTAGGCCTTCAGGCTTGAACATTATGGTCGACTGCATTACATAATGATGATGCTTCATGTGAAGCTTAGGAAATCTAGTGTAGTGTAGAATCCTTTTCACCAAGAAACCACACTAGTATGCATTTATGAGCTTCAAGAGCCTTTTATGACAGCGCAGTACTGGGCTCGAAATGCAGCTCTCACTCACACAACCCTTTTGATTCCTCTTTCAGCAGGGTAATAATGTGCCGTGTAAACGTGGAAAGACTCCTTACAGCTCACCAATACCTATCCCTGGTTGATAGCGTTCGGAATTGAACAAAGGAAATAATCAACAAGTTCTTCATTGCTCCATGGCCAGTGCTGTTCAACAAGTTCTCTTGAAGCTATAATCGAGCTCAATCAAAAACTTCTTAGACAAGCTCATAATTTCTGATAGTGCCATTTTGCACCTTTCTGTACTTTGTCGAGGAAGCTTGACGCCTATCGGGTGCAGCACTATCATAAAAAGAAGTACTATGAATTTATTAGAAGAGCACATTAGTAAAATGCATTCGTCTATCCATAGCTCCGTCAAGTGCACAGAATGGCAGAGAAAATGGCTTGTGAAAGAGCTCGTTTGAATTGAAATATCTTACAATAGAAGCCAGATTGTCCTTTGACTAATGAAAAATTCATGAATATGGCGAATAATGATGAGTGAGTTGCTAGAGAGCCTTTATATTAGAAAAGGTGAATAGTAGCCGTTACTAAGACAAACTGATTTCGCCCATTGCGCGCATGGTATGAGAAGTCTAACTGCGCACTGCTTTGGGCGGCGGCTTCATCTTTCCGGAAAACTCATTCCAGATTATTGGACAAATAAAGAGACAATACTCTCATAGTACGCTAATCCAGACAAGTGTGTGCAGGCATAATTGCCTATGCCCTTCGAATCTGAATGAAGTCAGGATGGATGACGTATCTATATTTTAGTATGAGACTGCGTTGAGCGTCAAAATATATGCTCTAAAACGATTTAATGGAGCGTTTTGTGGATGATGCAATCGTTTAATAGGCTCATTAGTTGGAGACTCTCAATAGAACATTCCGGTCTCTTAACAAAATGCATGGGTTTGCTTGCTGCCCCCCCTGAGCATCTGAGTTGAGAGCACTTTTAGTCGCTCGAACTTGCTTTCAAGAAATTCTGCATGCCAAAATGACACTTCCTATCAGATAAAGACGCGAGGCTAACTTCATTTTTCAGCTCCCTTCCAAAAATTCGTCGTCAAGTGAAATATGGTAGGTCGTAGACACCTCACCTACTGGTTCGTTGATCATCGAGTTTCGAATGGCGCCGGTAACGTCCCCCGTTTGTTCTTGTTGCCCCCACCAGATTCTCCGGGTAGTAGGATCTTGGACACTCCACACTTCATTGTGTTAGCTTTTGAGACCGAGGATTTCACATGAACTCTATAAATCTCAATCCTGCGCATGAAGCTTGTTGGGCTTCACAACTTCTTTAACTTATAGAAGCAGTTCTATTTAACAAGAACAACAGCTGTAATAATAAAGTTCACTTGGGGAGATGTACTTGAGGAGCGTTTCCCTTTTTCCAATTTTATTGCTATTACGGCCCCAATACATCCCATTTTCTTTCTTGCACGTGGAAACCTCCAAGCCATAGTGTGCGAGCTGAAGATGCGAACCAAAACAACTTTGCCAGGGGTAGGTACCGTAGTTTCAAGCTCGAAGGTAAACCGAGTATTAGTTACTTTGCTTTGCAGCTCTTCCTGCTCACCACGTTTTTCTTAGCCCATAGCTCAGCTCAATGCTTCAAAGAAATGTCTAGTGATCGGACTGACGTGCCAGAAGAGAAGAAGATGTCGTTGAAGATTCCGACCAATTTTGTCAGTTTTTTAATGAGTTAAACATGTGTTTTTTAATGAGTGGAACATGCAATTTTAGGAACACACATGGAAACCCAGTGCAAAAACGTTGTACTTTGCACACTAACATTGTTAGTTATTTGTTCATTTATTCGCTTACTGCTCATTCGTTTATATTCTTCGCGCTTAAAATGAAGACGTGCCAACTCACAAGGAAAAGGGTCCAATCGGCGGAAATGGGAAGAACGCAAAAGAGGTGGAGTATCGAGATACTAACAAACGAAGAAGAATTCAAATTTGTCAAAAGCCCTTCATTGAAAAAAAGAATGCGAATAGTTTCAGTAAGGAGAACATTACAGTAAGGGTCTGAATGGAGGCCTGACAAATGCACACGCTTCTTCTTGTATTTATTAATCAAGAACAAAGACGCAGTAAAAACAAAATTGCCCGATTTTCTGCAGTTCAATGTTCGTGAGGACACAGTTCAGGAAAGAAGCTCAGGAAAAGAGAAACTTGGACGACTTGTGCAGCACACAGAAGAATGTTTGATTCGCTGACCGCATTCGTGATAGCACCGCCCCTTTCACCAGAGCAAGAACTCTCATAAGTACCCTGTTGGCGGCTGAATGGTTACCGTACCGAACCAATGCCATAAGAATTTTATGCGAATGCGACCATCATCTGTTTTACACAGCAACAAGCGTGTGTGATGGCGTCAATGCGAAGGTCTTCAAGGGGGTTTTCTTTGGGAAGATTTTCGATTAACTACTTCATATGATTCATGATGGGAGCTTTTGGTGCCAGCGAACTGGTGGCTGGAAAACTCTCAGTCACACAACAGACTAAACAGTCATCATACCGCTTCTATCAGATATTTAGACGCCTTCCTTGAACAAGGCAGGCCTTCTTGTCGCCTCGTTGTCCCGCTGACGACAAACACATCTCCCCGAAAAAGATCTCAACACTCACTCAACTTTCATTGCGAAAGGATTCTTTTCGCATTTTGAATAGTGAGAGTGTGATGATTGGAAGGGAGAGCTGATCCTAACATGTGGGAACCACGCCCATTCCTCGCCCTATGAGAGTACAAGCTAGTACAAGCGATAAGGAGCTCTATAATGGGAACTTTGAATTATTTTTCGTGGTTTTGTTTGCCGCTGGATCAGTTCCTACCCTGTTATCAGCATTTGAGCCTTACACGCATCATTTTTGAAAGTAGAGTGTGCTAAAAAAAAGCACAAAGTTGAGTCAAATTGAAAAGCTTAAGCAGAGAGATAGGGAAGATGTAATGAAATGTTTGTAACAATCCGATTTCGACTCAGTACCGTTATTTTAGAATTGCAATATACATTTGCACTCGAAAGTATTCGAAGGAATTGTTTTGTCGTTGGTGAACTTGGTGTTTCGTTTTCAACCAGTCACAATTAGCTTGAACTTCTGTTATATCTCTCAATGTTTCAACAAATTGGCACCACTTGTTTGTGAATGAGTGTACTACTAGTTCTTCTTATGACTTGGTCTCATTATTTACAAAGCCAGGGAGGCCCAAAAAAAGACACTTATTTTCCTTGACTTTCCATGCGCCACAAGTTACACTGTACTGAATTCTTCGGACATTTCTACCACCATATCCAAGAGCATAAAGACAGCGCCCGCGATGGACTTTGGCAGGTCTCAGGGGTCAAATTGTTAGGAACAGGTGGCCAATGAAGCACTAATCAAAAAGTAGGAAAAAGGTGTGGAAGGGCGTGAAATAAGACCCTACGAAATTTAAGGCATGTGGACGAGTTTCGCAGACCCTTGGTGAGTTAGTAGGTACACGTCGCCGGCTCGGAACTTAAGAAACTTAGCGTTTATCAATGCCAGCAAGCACTGATAACTGTTAACCAGTCGGGGCGGGATTAACAGGGAAGGAAGCGTCAGCTCAGCCTTGTTGACTCCGCCCTCGTCAATCAATACTTTTCGAGCCGCAAGAGTGGGATATCCGCTATGGTTGCGAACTCCGCGTTCGTTTTCATAGGAGGGTTTCGTCACTTTGGTTGATCGCGGACGCTGCCTTTAAATACTATCACGATACTCCGCCACAGCCTTCTGGAGGACCATCGAGAGAATCTGCCATGCGACCGTGACTCGGTTCCTGAGTTCAGCGAGATCGTTGGTTTCTCCTCCACTGTAGCCCCAAACTGTTGAGCTCCGCCCGAACGGGGTAATTGAGGGGACTTAGATCAGGTGACACACTCGGATCTTCCGCCTTCCTCGGGTTCTGATTGCCCTTCGATTCCAAGTAGGCGAGAGCTTTTCTAATGCCCTTCAATTTCAGTGCTGGCACCCAATCCTGTAGCAGTACGAAGTCTCCAAGAAGGTACAGGCGATGACTTGAAGGCAGGATATTCTCCACGGGTTGGTTGATGTAGCCGTCAACGTTCGCTTTGATTCCGGGGTCCACAAAGAGAATATCGGTCTTCACATTCCAGCAACTTTTGATCCATACCGCCAACCCGCTCCTTGGCGACTGCGGTGAAGATGACATCCTGAGCCGTAGCAACGTTGTTGGAGGTGCTCGGTGTTGGAGGTCTTCCAGGTAGCTGTCCATGGGCGACTCCATACAAGAAGTTTCGCAGCTGTTTGGCGTGGATTCCAAAGGACTTCTCCAGTTAGGCTGCAGTTGGAGATGCTTCATATTTTGGTGTACATGAAGGTGATGGGCGAGAGCCTGCTTCTGCTTATCGAGAAACATCTCGGATACCTTCCGCCCTGGTACTTGTATCCACGTCCCACGTCTGGGCTGCGAAAACTTCGCTGATATGTGACTCGGCCGAAGTGACTTTTCTTTGGCCTCCCCCTGTAGTATGGACAAAACGGATCACTGCTTTTTCACCACTACAGAGTAGACTGGATCCTCGGGAACTAAGATAGTTCACAATCTCCCTTGCGTCTCAGTAGTACATCCTGAAAAGAATTCTTTGCGCTATCTGATGGTATAATTGTATAATTGCCGTTTCACCATTGCTTGACTGACCCCCTTTTTTCAAGAGTTTTTCAAGCATGTCAAAAGAGCAACTTCGGACGATATTGTTCTTCACCTACAAATTGGGGCAATCCGCAATCGAAACAGCTCGACAAATTAACCAGGTGTGGGGGCCCACTAGTGTTGGAGAAAGCACCGTGCGACAATGGTTCGACAAATTTCGTTCTGGAGATTTCTGCCTTGAAGATGAACCTCGTAACGGTCGACCTAAAGCAATACCTGACGAGATTTGAAGGCATTTGTGCAGGGTGACCCATCCCGAACAGTTCGAGAGATTGCAGAAGAGAAAGGAGTTGGCAAATCCACTGTTGCGGAAGGTGAAAATACTCGACAAGTGGGTGCCCCACAATTTGAGTGACCGCCAGAAATTGGCACGCCTCAAGGTTTCTTCTTCACTGCTTTTGCGCAACAGAACGACCCGTTTTTAAAATTTTCGCGAGTGATGAAAAGGAAATCATGTATGATAACAGGAGACGTTTCGGACAGTGGTTGGATGCCGGCGGACCTCTGAGGCAATTTTCAAAGCCGGATCCTCACGACAAAAAGATTATGGTCACAGTGCGGTAGTCATCGGCTGGTGTGGTCCACTATAACTTTTTGTTACCAGGCCAAACCATCACAGCAGAGTCCTACTGTGAAGAAATCGACGAAATTTACCGAAAATTGCGACAGCTGCAGCCAGCACTTGTCAACAGAGAGGGTCCGATTCTTCCGCATGACAGCGCCCGCCCACACGTTTCAAAAACCATTATCCATAGACGAATTGGGCGTTGAAGTTCTACCTCACCCGCCATATTCTCCAGACCTTTCACCAACCGACTATCACCTTTTCAAACATTTTCAGAACTTCCTTGCTGGAAAAAACTCCATCATTAAGGACCTGGCAAAAAAAGCCTTCGTGGATTTCGTGGATTCTCGACCACCCAGTTTTTCCTTTGATGGGATTTATCGACCGGTTTCACATTGGCAAAAGTGTGCTGATACGATAGGTGCTTATTTCGATTAAATTAAGAAAGTTATGATCGTTTAAAGTGAAACACTCAAAACACTGAGAACTTTCCGGACAACCTAATAGTTTGCGCATTATCATAAAGTCGGTTATGCTCGCACTCATTACACACGCACTGTCACATGAACTATGGTCAGTGGCAACTGCTAACAATCATGTACTGCTCTGAGAGAGCCTAGTGAAGAAAGGAGGGGGGGGGAGGGGAGGATTATTAGCATGCAATGTGAATCGTTTGTTCCTACGCAAGAGAAGTGTTTAGTGTGTTCCCAAACGTTTTTTCGCTTCTTTCTCTCTCATGAGCTTCAAATGGGACTACTGGTTCATGACTGAGCACCTGCTGCTTTACACTTGATCGCGGGAATTGTCTTTGTACGTATTATTTTTCTCTGTCTAGACCTACAGAGGCGCCAAAATAACTCCGCTAATAAAGTTCTCGTCCGCTCTCTTGCGAAGGTACTTTACATTGTTTTTACAGGAGTTCTTCCTCAGCGAGTTAGTCATTGGATAGAATAGATTGTGCAGAGTTATTTGGTGGGATTCTTAGCGGGACCCCTCCTGCTACGCATATTTGATGGCTAGAACACTGAGCTACGACTAAGCCTTTCAGGGAGATCTCGCAATGATGAGTTCTAAAGTCGATCATTGCTGAAAATGGGAACGTAGGGAAATGTGAGTTTGTCAGTGAAAATAGCCTAAGTAGCAGTCTTCCCCTCCCCGCCTACATTTTCAGAGAAGGCGAATATGTTGCACGAATGCACTGAAGAGCGCATGTGAGGTTCCAATGAATTCTTGGGAGCAATCACGGTCATGCTAATGTATGGGGGAGCTCCAATATTATGCACCCAAAATTGAAGAGTTTGATGAATCGATCCACAGCAATGATCTTTTGGGCTAATTTCACTGACAAACTCATATTTCCCTACGTTCCCATTTTCAGCAATGATGGACTTTAGAAACTCATCAGGACGAAGTACACAGTCAGTTGATTTGCTGACATCAAATAGGAGTCCGCTAAGAGTTCATTAAATAACCCTGGCACAATCTAATCTATCCAATGACTTAAACTCGCTGAGGAAGAAGTCCTGCAAAACCATGTAAAGTACCTTCGCAGAGAGCGGCGACGAACTTTGACAAGGAACCGAACGACAAACCTTTGGGAACACACTAACACCAGATCTCCCTTCTTCTTGCGTGAGTGAACAAACTATTCACATTGGCATACTAATGATCCGAGAATTGCGACATAGCGGAGCAACACTATCAAGCAAGAAGCCGTGAACCAACTGGCAGTCATTTCAAGATCTTACAGAGCTGTTAGATGTGACATAACTGCAAGAGTTTTTTTTTCGATGTAGTCATCAACTCTAGTCTTGTTCCGGTGCAGACAATAAAAAACACACAGCGGCTGTGAAGAGGACGTGGAAAGGGCTTGAACAGTGTAGACTGTGGAAGCTCCCAGTGAATGGCTGTCCCTAGTCGGATGCCACACAAAGCAGAAAATTTAACGATCCCTGTGAAAAAGTATCTTGAGAAAAGAGAGAGAGAGAGAGAGAGAGAGAGGGAGGAGAGAGAGAGAGATGAGGAGACGAGCAGAGAGAGAGAAGAGAGAAGGACAAAGTGACTTGAAATGAGAAACAAACATCGCCTTGATTAAGCGAAATTCGCTTGAATTCTTGGAGTGGATATGGCCAAACATCAAAAACTGCAGGCGGCTGCCATTGTAGCCTCGCGGACGTGCTTGACACTTGAGAGGTGAATAATTAAGTCCGTTACATGCCAATACATTTGTTTCGTTAGAAAAATGATGCAGATGAGTGCATGATTTAGATTTGTGAAATATCGTAGTTTTTCGAGCGTGCACATACCACCAGTCTCAACTTTTCATTCGCCCTGTTTGTCGTGTAATGCAATAATCGAGCATTCACTCTCGCATAATCCGTTGGTGGACAAGGAGCATTTTCCGACTATTGTAGACCTCGTGTTATTTTGTGAAATTCTGGAAGCTCCTGTGGAACCTCCAATTGAAGTAACACCATTCGGATCCGTCGTCAGGCAACAACGAAGTGTGAGAACATAATTGCATAACAGCAACAACTACAAAATGAACAACACAGAACGAGGATAGTCCTTGCAATTCTTCTGTCCGAGAACTGGATGCGATTCACGGCTGGCCATGCCGTTTCGGGAACGCAGTTTGGAGTGGAAAGTTCGTGACTAAGAATCTCCTACTTTTTTGTACAAAGGATCCTCGGATGCTTGCGGGGTGCTACTTCCAGAGACAGCACGGCCTCGCCAACCTGTAGGTCTCTTCAGATGTGATATTTGTGTTCTAAGGCCTCAGAGGAAGTTCTGGTTGATTATCATGGCTGAAACTCCGAATTGTTTGGATAGGTTAGGTGAGTGTCACATGAAGCACGACAGTAACTGAATTCCTACAGAAGGACAGATAGTACTAAATTCCTACTCAGTCCACCACCTCATGTACTTGACCTACCTGGTCTATTAGCTCTGCTGGCCCCCTCGATTTGGAAGCGTTCCAGCGATCAGAATGAAAGCTCGTACGAAGACAAAAATTTTCGCACGAATGGGATGCAAACCCACAATCTCTTGGCCCTGTAGGTACCATCTTACCGCTACGTAGCGTTGTCATGGCGTTGGGCCGCTCAGCAGCGCCCACTACATTCAGAGCAATTCAGATTTAGACTTAGAGATTACGTACCTGGCATAATGAACCCATTTTTCGTTTGTTCTTGAGCTGACTTTACTCTTGATGTTAGATGTTTAGTGGTTGCTCTTTCATAACGCTCACTTTCGGGATGTCGGTCTTATTTGCAGCTATTCGACCATATTGAACGAGCAACATGAGTGAGTGAATGAACTTCCAATTAGAATAGTTCACTTCCGAAGAGAATTTATTCGCCCTTTTTTGTTTCGTTGCATTTTGCTTCAGGATTTGATACCACCAGTGTCGATTTATGCTCAATGGAGATGAAATATTATTCTCTGATTGGTGTTACGAATCACTTAACGCTTCTTTCGCACTCCTCTCTTTCTTCACGATTAGCTTCACCGTTTAATTCCATTCCCTTAAGCCTCGGGTCAGGATGAATGGCTCTTCACGGTTACTGTCATAATGCCATTGATCAAAATTCATAGCAGAGTTGAACAGAAGTATCATTAGGCGGATCCGGCCAGAACTTGCTCACTGTAGGCGTTCGGACTCCTAGAACATCGATATATAATAATACTTGAAGCGAATGCATTTGGAGTCTGCTTCACGTGCACCTGGCATGCATAGCGAAAGCAGTCGCAGCGAGCCCCTACTCATATACTGTTCGTCAGAAAAACAACGAGTTGGGTTTATCTATGGGTAAGATGCAATTCTCGACAGCACTGTAATCAGCAGTAACTTTCAGTTGAGGAATGAGGACAAGTTTTTGCATCAAAGTGGGAATTATATCCTCGACAACTTCGTCGACCTGCTTATAAACGCCTTTGCAAATTTGGGACGCATGGAAATCTAGATATGAAATGTATCAAGCGAACATTACATCTCACACTATCACACTTGAAGGCGAGAGTACGCTCTCCTCCGTAGACGGTCCTTTCCATGTGCGTGGTGAAAGGGTCCGTGGGTGTCGTGCCACTGCTCCACTCAAATGTGCATGGGAACAAGGATGGGAGGGTAGTCCTATCTTCACCCTCCACTCGCGCTACCTTCGATGCAAGGTCCCGCAGCGCAACACGCTCGCAGCGGCTGAGAACAACTAGAAGTGAAGGCTCTGTAAGTAGCAGGAGTGGCTACTGCTAGGCATGTGGATAGCAGTGCGGCAGCGCCAGCGGGTATGAAAAGGGAGTCGCTTCTATTCCTACAGCATCCGCGCAGCACGTGTTGCCCTCCTGGCATTTTGCCAACCTCTAGTGATTCAGGCTTTCCAATAGCGATTACAGCGGCTGAGCGGATTTGATCTTGACTTAAAGATCAGTTAGTTTGTTTCAAAGTTGCATGCCTTTCGCAATCGTGGTTTCAATGAGGAGAACGTGAATTTTAGAGCAGTTAGCCAGTTCTAGAGTTCCATACACATCGCAAGCGCATCTCAATAAGGGACGAGAAAGCATTCGCAGATAGTAACCGGTAATAGGTAGCATGAAAATCATGGAGGGAGAGCGTCATGCAGTGACACGAGGACCTAATTTATGGGTTCTATTCAACTATTATTACCTAAGAGCTCGAAAAAAGAATTGGTATAACTTCGGCTGTAGGCATTGTCCGATGTCCTGATGAGGAATAAGATATTCGCTTTCGACGCGCGCCAGTAGGCGCAGACTTATCACCAACGCTTTTCTTACCAACATCGGTATAAACTCGCTTGCCGAGTCTAGTCGGTACCCTGATCACAAATATGACATTCATTTTTAGCTCTGTCGCTATTTCTCGTAACACCCTTTCACTTAAATTGATGAAAACCAGCGTAATGGGGTTGTTTGGTGCCCTTGTCTCAAAAGTGACATTCACTTTCCGATTTTGCGCACTGCTAAGGCTGAGCCTGGCAAGAAACTACCTTTGAGCCAGGCTCAGCCTCAGCGGAGCGTGGATAATCGTAGTATCTTCTGTAAGTGATGGCACCAGGAATGCATGTCATGTTCTTAATCAAGATCTTAAATAACCTGCAAGTTTTAGTCGATTTTTGTGATTGAGGGCCTTTTGCGCCGGCGCCTACGACGCGGGCACCAGTTTTTCGGGCCGAACGGATGTGGATCACGTTCAAGGGTCAAACCACCCTCCTGGCTATGTTCTCAGCGAACTTGGCGATTAGCGCATTTGGCGCTGGCGCCTGTTGAGCAGCGTCAGGAAGTTCCAGGGTACGGATGCGACACTTGTGTTAGGGAGTCGAAGTACCCATGGAGACAAATTTCTGGCCAACTCTGCCCTCTCAGAGAAAGGTCGGTAAAATGGTCAGATGCCGGAAGATTAAGGTAGTTCCTGACTAGCCCACATAATGAAGTGAGTTGACAAGCAGACCAACTGCTTCTCAGTTCACATGTTCAATGAAATTGCGCTTGCGAGAGTATGGAATTAACAGGCGAACTGCTCTTCAATTCATGTTCTTCTCATTGAAACAACGATTGCGAAAGGCATACAATTGCGAAACAGATTAACTTATCTTGAAGTCAAGATCAAGCGTCGCTCAGCGAGTTTTGCGCTGTGATCGCCGTTGAAAAGCGTTTATCACCAGCGATTGGCAAAATGCTAGGAGCGCCGTGCGCAACACGTGTTGTGCTATGATGTAGGAATAGACGCGACCTGAAAAGGGCGCCCGAGCGTGCAGTTCCGGTCCCGAGCATGGAATAAGTCTCACATTACTGCAGCTGCGAACATCATCACTCACACATGGCAAGCACCAGCACGTTGCTGGTGCTGGAAAGAAACAAGCGGAGTCAATAGGGAACCCTGTCTCACTTGTGGTGAAGACCTACGACCTACGACTTGATTCAGATGCGCCCATAAATGAAGCATAGGAACGTCAGGAGTTACGCTACCCTAGATTGAACACAGGAACATCAGGAGCTACGGTACCTGAGGTCGTCAAAAGTGAGTAATCACTACTTGCTGTAGCAAAAGTGATCGCTGCCTCGCTGGCTAGACCTGGAAGCAATGGAACAGTTGAGAGAAATTCAGCGCTCCTCAAAAATGGCGGCAGGAGCCACACAATACCTTCATCTTACGACTCGTTAGCCGTTCCGTTAGCCCGAAGTGGATGCAAGGCGCTGTTGACTACAATGCAGCTTTACTACAAATCCTACACTGCACGGTCGAATAGGTTCTAACGCTTTCAGCGTAGGAGAATGAAGAAGTCGAAGAAGGCACCGGGAGATTCAAAAGGGAATGAGAGAGCGGTCCGCTAACACCACGATGAAGGTAGAACATAATGGAAAACATGAAAAGGAATGCCATTGATTCATTTCTGTGTAGTTGTATTGTACTTTTGATTAATGAAGAGCGTGTCTTCGTGACTTCGTAGACCTTTGATGCGGGGAGCTGTAATCCTACTTTTTCGATCGCAGATTGTTTGGCACCAATAACGCTCAAAGCTTTACCTAATATTTGTTCAATTTCATAAGTAATCTGCTCAATAGACAATTCCGTTGACAAGATATTTGATAAAGTGTCGTTAGTTTGTGCAAATCATGCAAAATCTATCGGGGTGGCCCATAAGTGATGGGGTTTTGTCTCACTCGAAATATAGCGCTCGAGATAAGAAGTTCCGTAGGTTTCGTAAATGAGTTTTACTCTGTTTTGCGGAAAACTCCTCAGTCCGTGGGACAGTCCTCTTAACTTTTTCTCCGAGGTTCCTCTTTCTCCTAATATGTGAGTGCTCATACAAGAGTGCCAAGCCAAAACAATTGAACATTTTCGACGGCCTCTCTTTCCTCTTTCCTGATTCTAATCGGAAAGCTAAAATTGCACAGGCCCAATTGCTAGTAAACGGCCAAGAGGCTGTGTCTCTTAGAAATGCTTACAATCGTTCGAGCGGTCGAAACATCTCAACTTTGATCGGACCTAGTGCTCTATTAAGTTCAACTGCTTACTATGTCACCTTATTCGTGGTTATTCACGCCAAACGGAGGGTGACCCCTGAAGTTTATGGAAAGCTTCCTCAACATAATGAAGCATCGCACTCAATTAATGTTAGACTTTCGAAAGTTTGTGGGTAGATTTTGCAGGCCAAGAAAGTCCCTGGCGGTGCATATCTACGAGGCTTTCCATCTCTTAATCTTGAGCTAACCAGAAGCATCTACCCCCTGTGATATATAAAACACTTTTCAGTTTCATCAGTAATTCGACAGCCGAAATGTAATACAAAACGTTCATGTCAAAAGCTTTATTTTTGTCGACCGACATTCCATTTCAATGAAATAAAAATCGATAGAAATTGGGAAATAGTGAGAAAGGAATTATATTACCTTATAGAGCGGAAAAGTATCTATCGAAGAGCATAGAACAAACATACTGGAACGGTACTCACTTTTCATGTAAAAATCAGTGTAGTGAGAAAACTCCGTTACTTGTGAGCCAACCCAATACATAAAGTCAGTATACTGTACAGTGACAACCTAAAGTTGAGTGAACGTTGTAAAACGAGAACGCTAGAGAAAACGAGCACTACAGCCCATCTCAACCAGGCAGAAACTGTCGAAGATAAACTGCTCTGAACATCAATTGCAAATATAAAAGTTCAATTTTCCACGAGCAAGAAAACACCTCAAGTGGGAGCCATATGTGACACCGAACTGCGTTTAATAGTACCTGCCAGTCTGGAACTCCTTCATTGAGAATGTCGGTAAACTACAATAATAATCGGTAATCTACACGTAGATTTGCCCTACGACTTGCACATGTAAATGTGCGATGTCATCGTTCTGATGAGTGCGGTGTTTGCGATTGCCTATCCTACTTTATATAATCGGGCCATAATTCCGTGTGTGTGTTGTGTGTGTGGTGTGTGCGTGCGTGCGTGCTGTCTGTCTGTCTGTCTGTCACGAAATTCATAGCACCGGTCCCAGTAGCTGTAGGAAGTTGATTCCAAGCAGTGATATAGAGGCTCTGACGGGAACATTATTGGTGGGTGACAGGAGAGTGATATCAGCAGATAAGATCTGATAAGAGGCGTCAGAAAGGGAGGGCCATCGAGTCCATAGTGGGGGACACAGCAACAGTGGGACATTGGTTCCAGGGTATGGTATAGGGTGTGGGACAGGAACAATTAATGGGTGAAAGGGAGCGATATCAGCTGATAAGATTCGATAAGAGGGCGTGTGAAGGGAAGGGTCACCGACGTTGGTTCCTGCGGGATACAGCAACAGTGGGACGTTGGTTCCAAGGTATGGTATAGGGTGTGGGACAGGAACATTACTAATGGGTGAAAGGGAGCGATATCAGCTGATAAGATCTGATAAGAGGCGACAGAGAGGGAGGGCCATCGAGTCCATAGTGCGGGACACAGCAACAGTGGGACGTTGGTTTCAAGGTATGGTATAGGGTGTGGGACAGGAACATTATTGATGGGTGACAGGGAGTTATATCAGCTGATAATAACTGATAAGAAGAGTTAAATTGGTAAGGTCACCATACTCATAACGCAGGACACAGCATCAGCTAGGCGTTTGTTTCAGAAAATGATGCAGAGTGGGAGATGGGGACATCGACGGCAGGTGACAGGAGATGATAACAGCTGATGGGGCCTGATGAGGAACGTTGCCGTTGTTGTTCAGTCAGAGTGCTGTAGCCTTCACACTACCAAATCATAGAATAGTAGGGACAAGGACATTGGTGACGGGTGATAGGCAATCTTATCAATTGATAAGAAAGATAAGGGGACCGTTCTTGTTGCATCTCTTATCACTATACTGTCAAGTATTGGAGGCTCAGTGTGCAAAATTTTCCTTAAGCCAGCACTTCTCCGACAGCACTGGAAAGTGTACATATCTCTATCCTCCTCCCACTGTGCACTTTTTATTTTTAAAGTTCGAATTACTGATTAGAACGAATAACAAGGGCTCATTGTACCTTCAGCGAGCGAATTGCATGCTATTGAAAAAGTAAACGTTCATCGTTAGACATTTCGATGCAGGTAATGGAAACGAAATCTGCTCTTCTACTGAGCGATTCACTGCACTATATTGGCCGACTGCACATTGTATCTATATCTACAGATTTATGTATTGTATGAGCGTTATGGCGCGGACCACACCCCTGCTGCAACTAAAAGCGTGTGCTAAGTAGTACACGATCCCTAGCCTTGCTCCAATTCAACACGTTGACGACAACGCGCGTTTCGACTTTTCGGCCGCGTGGGACACGCGCACTTTTTCGAACGCGACAGGCGCGAGACTCATACAATTCACGCGGTCACACGAGGCGCCCTTTTTTACAGGTTGCATCACAAAATCTGATTTGGAGAGTAAGTATAAAATGAGTCAACTCAAATACTAGTAGCACATAAAAGACTCGCAAAAGGCCAGAACTCCGCTCAAGAAGATACTTATTCAGGCGCATGAAAATGGCTAATAACTTTGAAAAAGATGAAGATACTTTGGACTTCACCACAACTAATCACATCGGATGATGATGTACGCAAAACATCGAAGTGGTACAAGAGAATATTCTCCTATTTGCTCACGCAAACAGCAGTGGTGAACGCTTGGAAGCTGTACAGAGGGGCCAAAAAAAGCACTTTTCTTCCTTGACATTCGAGGCGTTATAAGTTACACTTTATCAAATCCTGATCGCACATTTCTACCACCATATTAAAGAGCAGGTTAAATACTATCGTGATACTCCGTCACAGCCTTCTGGAGGATCGCCGTCGAGAGATTCTGCCACGCAACCGCGGTTTGGTAAGTGGCTTCAGCGAGATAGTTGATTTCTCGGCCACTGTAGACCCTCTTGTTGAGCTCCTCCTGAACCCGGTAATTGAGAGGGTTTATTTCTGGGGACATACTTGAATATTTCATCTTCTTCAGGTACTAAACGCCCTTACCTTCTAAGTAGGCAAGAGTTTTTTTTCCAACACCCTTCGATTCCATGTGGTGGCGCCCAAACCTGTAGCAGTACAAAGTTTCCAAGAAGGTACGGGCAACGACATGTAGGGAGGATATTCTTCTCGAGTTGCTCGATTTACCCGCCAGCGCTCACCTTCAGTCCGGGTCTACAAAGAAAATATCGGTCTTCGCATTCTAGGCACTCCGATCCATACCATCAACTCGCGCCTCGATGACTACGGTGAACATGATGTCCTAGACGTTGTCGGAGCTGCTCGATGATGGAGGTATTCCAGATCGAGAGTACTGGTCTCTAGGTAGCTATCCATAGGTGACTCCATACTAGAAGTTTCGCAGCTGTTTGGAGGTGACATGAGTTCCGAAGGTCTTCTCCAGTTAGGTTGCAATTGCAGATGACTTCATATTTTGGTGTACATGAAGGTGATGGGCGAGAGTAACTCCTGCTCATCGAGGAACTTCTTGGGTATCTTCCGCCCTGATACTCGTATCCACGTCCTCTGTCTGGGCTGCGAAAACTTTGCTGATATGACTTGGTCGAAGTGACTTTTTTTTGGCCCCCCTGTACAAGGGTGTAATAGGGAAAGTGCGCTGAGTGACTTCAAAATGGACGTGGTCGAGTCGAGTCGTTGCTGAACAGTATGCATGAGAATGTTCCGGCTCAGCCCTTCCTACAAGACACGAGTTAGAAGAAGTACGAGGTCCCAAGAACTATGTGAGAAGGCGATGTTCCGGATGCTACCCCACAATTTCGAAAGAGCAGGGACGTGCAATAGCTATGAAGAAAACTAGGCAGGCCATATCCAAGGCTTCCACAAGAAACACAGGCCGGGCCTTCTATAAAAAAAAGTGAACCCTTATTACATTTTTCATATAGCTGTATTTGCTGTATTTGTTCATATTTGTGAGTAAATGATTGAAGACAAATCAATCGAAGCGAAGGGTATACTATCCCAGGAAGTATTTGCTAAACTAGTGAGTTCTAAACTATTTCATGGACCACGAGTTGTGCGAGTACACTGAGGGTTGAACTATAGTATGAATATGGGAAGGTAAACAAAAAACCATGCACTGGTGAAAGATATGGGTTTGTTGATCGTGAATCGTATACTATGCACGCGGTCCCACGCGCCGTACAATGTGCGCATGGCATGCGATTCACGCTGTCGTCAATGTGTTAATTTCGTTCCAATTTAATTGCGTACTCACTTGACTGACTATCGTAGTATACTTGAATTACCCTAAAAACTTGATTTCTTACACATCACCTTTTTTATGACTTTACTAACATTCTCTTATATTGAATTACTTCTTTACTCTTCGAGACCCTGGCTTCTCTTATCTATTCCCCACCATAGTTGGTCCCATTCCTTCTCTCATACTTCTCTCATCCCACCTCACTGAGGAGCCTCATGGGATGGATGGAACAAAATGGTTCGTCTGATTGTGAGTAGAAGCGAAACGAACCACTCTATTCTCTTTGATAATCCCCTGACTCACTTCCTACCGTTTACATTGGACTGCACTGGTGCGCGCCTAACCTTCGAGGAAAACTCGAGGTAGGTGTTGACATCAGTTCCGTCTATCGGGATATACCTTCGAACATTCCTTTATAGAGGCAACAGCCTCAGGTCACCAGTGGTGATTTTTTCGGACCAGTGGTCCCTAGTACGTCAGTTGACGTCTTTCGTAGTATTTGCTTTAGTCATGACACGCACCTTTCAAACTTTATCAGTCTAAACCGAAACAACAACAAAATCTCAACAAGAATTCTCAACAAAAATCATTCTATCATCAATTATAACATAGGCTAAAATTTGATTCTTCACTCTGTCATGAACTTCTCTTTGCCAGTCACTCATTATTACTAGACATTTCACTTCTTGACATTTTGGAGCTATTACCAGACTCCTCTCTGGGAGCATCCCGTTTTCGACTATTACTCTCCTAAATTATGTGCTCTTGAGTAAGAACTTCATGTTTACTATACATATATAAATACCTTTTCATTTGTCCCCTCAGAAGCACTCCCTGTGGAGTCCACACATAAAAAAGATTCAAGGGACCAAAACCCCCGGTTCATTTTGTCTCCCTATAAAAAATACCTAATTTATGTAATAATGATTCACCAACAAATAAAATTACGTTGTACTCCTTCAATTCGTTTGAAGATAAAAGATCCTTGATGGGTATTCCTGACCAGCTCTATAATCCCTGTCCCCAATCTAACGGCTAGTACAGTTGCCTTAATAGTCTATAAATTGAAAAACATTACCCTTACTTTCAAGACACTCAGAATAAAAAAAACCATTCACCTTCTCCTTCAATCCAAGCCTACGAAACGTCATATATCCTTTTTTTATGGATATCTCTGGCAACTGCAACTGTTGATTCACACAATACGTTTTTTATTTTCTTTCGTGAATATAGGCTGAAAATTAGCTTATTAATAACTAATTTCAACCCTTTTAGTTCTCTTAGGCATACCTTAAATTGTCGAGATCTCCTATTGCTATAGTACGTTCACGCTTTACAGTAATACTTGTCTTGTGTTTCTTATTGTATTCCATTGAATTTTGCCTGCCCTTTTCCAAGAAATGTGTCCAGAAGGAGGAGCTCATCTCCGCCTACACACCTCTCATTTAATACCCACTTTTTGTTCAAAATAAAGATCTTCCGATACACTTACACGAAAATGTGATTTGCCTCCTTCCCCACCCGCACCTCTGATCCATGCCAATGCATTTGCATCAGATACATTTTCATAGCTATAATATGCGTTTCTCATGTTTTAACTTCTCTTGAGATTTAAATTCACTATAATCACTCACCACACGACTTCCCTTCAAAAATTCCACTGCTAATTTCTGGAGATTTTTCTCATGATTCGGCATGAACAACACTCCGATCTTTTTCGACAGCGCGTGCTTATTGACTAATTCCTGCTGCTTTTTGACCCTCTCCTTCTGATCCACATTTGGGGTTTCAAACCCAACTTTCTCTAAGAAAAACCATTCTATACATAAAAACCTTTTCCTAAATTCAAACACAAACTTAACATATCAAGATAGTAACTTACTTCAGAAATCCACTTCTCTTTCATAAGAAGAAATAGGCAAAAACGAAATTTCCAGTTTGCAGACAAAGCAGCAACTCTATAAAATCATACTACTGAAGTTATTACACATGCATACCAAAATAAACATTATGTAGAATGTTTTTCAAAAAATAAAGCTATACTAGAAACATAAGACTAATTTTCATATAGTATAACATCATAATAAGTCAACAACATTCCTGTGATTGCACATATAAAGAAAAAACTCACTTATCAACAAGTAGCAAACATTCAAATCATATGCTTAACATAATTGTTATTCGTATCAACAAAACTCACCTTAACTCTCTAGAAAAACAATCCAAAGATGACAAATGAATTCGAAGAAATAAGTCCAACGACAAGATACAGGCACACGCAGTTAGGTTACTGTACTCTATCTCCCAATAAGATCATTCCCATACATCATATATACTTGATAACTGATCATCGGATACAAAAAAGCTCCAATATTTAATAAAACTATCATAAAGAAACACTCACGTGTGATAGAATCGACAAACAAAAACGATAATTGTCGATTGAACCGTACACACCAATTCGATTCAACTCTGTAAACAAAAAACTAGCAATTGGATTACAAATATAATGAAAACACTTATCACATAACTAAACAAATAGTATTTTCACTCTTAATAACACAACTTACCTCAACTTTCTTGAGAATCTTTTCAAAGATACCAATCCAATTCTAGGAAACAAATTCCAATGACTTGAAATAGACAGAATGCAGCAAAACTCTTGTAAAGATAAATTAATGTAGCCAATCTCCCAATATAAGCATTTCCATACACTATATACATTTGTATTCTATGACCGGACTTAATTAACTCCAAAAAACTATCATTAAAACGCTAACCAGTGGAAAAATCGACAAACAAAACGATGGGAAGTCTGAGAAACATAGACACCGATCGATAAAACTCTAAAAAATATATAAAAACTATCATTTTGGGATACACATATAATGAAAATGTTTGTAATGTAGACTCAATACAATTTTTATTCATAAAAAACTCACCTTAGCTCTCTTGGAAATCATTCCAGAGATATCAATCGAATTCTGAAAAAAACCCAATGATATGATAGGCACAAGCAGCAAAATTCATATAAAGAAAGATTACTGAAATCAATCTCCCAATATAATCATTTCCGTACACCGTATACATTTAATATTTGATGACCAACTCATACAACTCATAAACTCTTAAAAACTCTTAAAATTCGAAAATACCATTGAGAAACACTAACCAGTGATAAAGTCGATGAACAAGACGAAGGCAAGCCTATTGAAACATAAACACCAATCGATATAACTCTAAAATTTCAAAAACTATCATATTGGAATACACATACAATGAAAATACTTATTAACATTCTGTCAAGAATAGTCCTAAGACTCTATGTATATAGAATATTAGTTATGTGTGTATAGTTCCACGTTACACAATCATTACCGCCGTTTTTTTTTGGAAAGCTGCTCTATATCATATCAGAGTGACACTATGACATATGAACGTACAGTCCTCATCATTGCGGACCGGTGGGGCGTGCCAGCCACGTGCCAGCCAGAAGGAGTGCGCACGCTGTTGGAGCCGTTCTCAGCCTTTTTTGTTTGCAACGCGTATGCGACAAAAAGTCGTAGGAAACGAGAGATACGAAGGATATAATGCAGTAGTGCACTTGCCCGCTTGAAAAACTAGTGCAGAACGATTTTGCCAAACCGCACCAAAACAGCCGCACTGCCACGCCCCACCGGTCCGCAATGGTGAGGACTGTATGTCATCGGATAAAAAAATCGCTGACGACAAGCACCATCCTACTATTATGTCCTAGAAAAGGTGTACACATCCGTGCTTTTGACAACATTGAAGCACTCGTCACTTCACGTCCATAATCATCCACGGTCATTGTAGCGAGCTTCATAACATACTATAATCATAATCATGGTCGTACTGTGGGTGTCGTCATTCAGAAACCCTTCCGACAGTCATTGAAATATGTAAACCTGCTCCGTCGTCAATCGGGTATTGCTCTTCCTATCGTCTGATGGATCGATGCGTCGGATTCCGTCACTCGTGCATTTGGACCTCACCTTCACAGAATCAGGTTCGTCGCTGTAATGTCTACCAGGTAGCAGGTGCAAAGCTTCGAGCGTTCCTTATATCACTGACGCTGATCCAATAGAGCCTTCTACTCGGATCACAGATCACGGATCATCATTCTTTTGGTATTCAGGGAACTGCGCGCGCATGACAGTAGCGTTCAATAGGAACGAGTGAATGGTTGCGGTATTTCCGACAAGGGCGCCGCAGTATCGAGCGGCTACTGATCCGAAATCAGAAATTCGAACATGGTTTCTTTTTGTTTGATAGAAGATAAAGAGCAATTGCAGTTTCATTTCGAGAAAAGATGTAATCTACTTTTGTGATCTAGATTGGCGTGAACTGTTGTGCTGCTCTCTGCGGCTAATGTCGTTTGGACTCCAAGGATTCGCACCAGGCGGAAAATAAATCGTGGGGAACGTGGTCACGTACCATGCCTTTCATCTCACGCGCAACACTTGAAAATTCGCTCAGTGGTGCGAGATGTTGGGGGAGTTAGGGCTTCATCGTACACTCGCCGCTGAATCTACGACATTTAGTCAATTTACCCCGTGAACAACCAAATGTGTATCCGCAAAAAAAGGTAGAAAACCGACCTGATATCGGAGGACTGGGGTAGGAACAGATTGTATTGTAAACCGCATCTATTAAATCTTAATGTTGCATAGTAACAGCAGTAATAGCAAAAATGTTACATAGTGATAGCATCTGGTGCTATCACTATGTAACATTTCATTGGTTGTTTGGTCCTGTGTATACTGAATCGATCCCCAAGCCTAACGTTGTCTTTTGCGTTTGCTCTGTTACGCCCGTCGGCTACATGAGGACAGGGGGTCACGCGCATAACAAATACCCAGTGGGATGCATTGGGATAAGATCTAAATACAATACAGACAGTTAGTTGTATGAAAAATTTTTTTATTGCGTATCACTTCATATAAAATAAGAATTCTCTCGACAGGCAATTACATATGAACACGTATGTATGAAAACGACTGGAATCGGAATATTGTCAATTACAGTAGATAAAATCACAATCCTAAGACTGCTGACTTGGTAGGATAGGAAAGAACAGGTGCTCCTGAGCCATCTTCATGGATTTCGTCACATAGGTGGCGAATCTGAAATGTAATCCTCTCAGTTTTCCTTCCCCATAACAACCTCATTTGCTGCTTCATCTATTCACCTATTTCATTTGAACACACATTTTCAATACAATTCCACCGCACCTGTCTATATGGAGCTGGCTTGTCGTTCTCCAAATTCTTCAGTACAGCAGAAGCATAAGCAGCAACGGATTTGTGTTCCGATCGCACGGCCTCGACCAAGATCGGTGTGACGCCTTAAGGGCAATTACTACCTTGGAAAAGCTCTCGATTACATGCTAACGTATTCGGGATGAAACCTTACTGAGAAATCCCACAGCAGCTGGGAACAACAAATATTTCATATTAGTCAAGAATAACGGTCAACAACAAAAAGGCAACAATCGTTTGTAGTCTAGACAAAATCTTCAGCCTACAACTGTTTCTTCGCACTTTTCAGCGTTAACTATTTTTGCTTTCGGAAATACCTAGTGCGGTGTTATACCCATATCCTAAACATGAAGTCACTTCTATTTTGCCGAGGAAGAAGCAAACAAGACGATGAGTCATCACTCGCCGCGAGCCGCGTGGCTCCTCCAAAATACGTAGCACCGAAGTTTTCAAGTCACAGACGGTACAGTCACAAATCTAGCAAGAACAGAGTTACCTCATCATGTTGGTAGAACAGCTGAGTGTACCGCAGCTTCGCTCGGTGCGGAATCGTCCACTTGCCGCATTGCTTACCCTGTGTCACGTTGAGTTCACCATTCATATCCAAAGTCTGCAACACCCTAGCCATCTCTGCAAGGGAGCCGCGTGACAGCCTCTGAAAATAGCCTATTAACGAAAAAAAAATTAAGAAACAGGAGGAAGATGGAAAACAAACATGCGTAAACAGAGCAAAACAAACAATCAAGAACGGGGCAGTACCGAACGATTGAAAACAAAGAAAACAATTATTGGAAAAGGGATACATAAGGCCCGCGTTCATACATGACGACGTTGCGGAAATGACGAAATTGCAGAAAGGAAAGGTATACGTATCGATTTGAAAACCGCATTCCGCGGAATTTGCAGAAATGCCGAAATGACGGACAGTGACTTGATAGGGATCGATCGTTCAGACTCACCAGCGGAATTTCTGCGTTTCGGCATTTCTGCACATTCCCCACTTCTGCATTTTCCGCGGTTTTTGAAATTGATAGACATATTTTCTTCTTCTGCAAGTTCCGCGGTTCTGCACATTTCGTCCTGTTTTGTGCCTCATGAAACAGTTAGGTGGAGCTAATCAATATGGCCAAACGTTTGAGTGTAGAGTCTTGAACTGGGCCACACTGAACGAAAGCAGTGTAAGGCACAATATAAGTTACAATAAAAAAATAATATTGTGACAATATCACGAAGACAACTAGGCACTAGAGCACACCTAGGTAGGCCCAAGCAAGGAAGACGAAGTCTGGAACACGAACAATATATGGCAGCAAAGTTGAATGCTTCAACAAGGAAAGACTATTGTTCGTGAGCAAAGATAGTTTCTCTCCCGATACGGTGTGCTACAACATGTTAATGGCCAGCTTTCTCTCAAAAAACACGTTTGCGAAACAGTTAGACTCGGGGTTCGCAATAAACACAAAATGCGAAGAAAAACGCGAAAACACCCTACAACAATGCGCGACGACTGAATCAAAAGGTTCTTTCGTTACGAAATGTTGGCGTGGTGCGAGAAGTGGCGGGGTGGGGCGGGCACCGCAACGGGATTAGGATCCGTGATCTCTGAAAGAATTCTAGCTTATGGATGGTGCTTGCCAAAAATGCTCTCTGATAGTTGATCTACAGTGCGGAAGTATAAACCACCCTCGACAGCGGAATTTCTATAAAATTTGGTGAGGTGGTTGTAGGTTCTGGGAGGGGCTTGACGACAGTAGGAAATTTTAGGGAATTGGTGTACTTGTACAAATTTTCCACAGCATGATGGTGTTAATTACAAAATAACCAGAAGCAGACCCTAAGTACGCAGCTGCAACAGTGAAGCACAGCATGATTAACTGATTCGCAACAGGTACAGTACGATTTATTGAACTGCAACTTCATTCGTCTACTTATTTTATTGGCAAGTATTCTATTTAATGAAGACCGTTGTAGTACACTCGTCACCCTTGCACTTGATAGGGGCGTGTCCGGCGAGAAGGAGCGTGCACACTGTTTGAAGCCTTCTCAGCCTTTTCGTTGAAACGCGTATGCGACAAAAAGTGATAGAAAACGAGTAACACGAAGGATATAATACAGTAATGTCACTTCCTGGTTCAACGATTGGTGCAGTACGGGTGCGGGCGACCGCGCCGCACGCAGCCGCCACTGACATTGACTATCAAGTGCAAGGATGACGACTGTACACCTCATCATTGCGGACTGTCGGAGGGCGGCCGTGCAACGCGGTCCCAACGGGCGCTTCCAAATTCCATAATCAGGCCATTTTTTACCAGCTTCTTCCTCTGAAGGCAGATTTGACTGAAAATTTGTTTTTCGAGTTGGTTTAACCTCCGAAGATTGATATCACATTTCCTTGGCACAAAAATGTTTGCTTATAGGTTAATTTTTTGAAAAGAAAATGAAACAATCTCGGATTTCGAGTTGTATAATAAGTGTCGGGCACAGTTCGGTGACGCCGTCAGACAAAACAAACTGGCTGTCGTCCAGCATTGACAAAAATCGTCCTCGAGCCATTGAGTGGATATGATATACTTGTTCACGGGATCGAATTAGCCTAAGAGACATGTTTCCAGCGAATTTGATGACCCAGGAAATACTGGCGCCGGCGCCCGTGGCGCGGGCGCCAGGCAGTCCAGTGGCAAGCGATTGTGATATGATGTGTTCACGGGATCAAACTGCCCTAGGAAACAAGTTTTTAGAGAATTTGCTGATTTATGGTATTTTGGCGCTGGCGCCTGTTGCGCGGGCGCCAGGCAGCTCGTGCCAATCGACTGTAGTATTCGTTTCAGAAGGAAAAGCCTCCCCTAAGGGATGGGTTTCCAGCGAACTTGGCTAATCGTACATGTTTATTATTTAAACAATGGCAGCCACCATTGTCTGCCATCGTTGTCAACATGTTAAGGGGAGTGAGTTGGATTGCAACCTGAACCATCTTTCCCGACAACTGCTGCAGGCTCATGATAACTTCACTAGTGGAGAAGGCATCCTTAGCAGCGCTCCAATCGACGCCTGACCACACACGATATCATTTGTAGGAGATCATAACTGTTTAAGGCTTCGGAAGTTTTTGTTCAAACGAAAAGGTAAAAACCCCGGGTGATTCCTGTGGAAGATAAGTGGGACTTCTTTTTCATCAATCCTTGGCAATTGGAGAAACGCGCAAGAGAAACGAACTACACTTCCGCTCTCTCCAGTTGTGCCTCTACAACGCGCAGCCAGTCGTTTTGAAAGTGGCCTCCTGGATCTGAAGGTCCGCTCTGTATGCAGTAGTCATATAGATAAAACTGAAAAGACATCTTCGGTCAATACTGGATAAGCACAACTATCTCGGGGCGAGGTAGGCAATTCCTTGGATCTCTAGACTAGAATTCCGGGAGTCGGCAGCGCTCATGAAATCAAGACGGTCTCTGGTAGCTGGATTTCTTTCTTTGATTCAACACCTAATAATACAAATTCGTCTTCGAAATCACTCGACGTGTTTTTACATCACAGAAGAAACCAGCGTTTTGCTTAGAAGATTCATTCGTGTAGCTACAATGAGAGGGTCACGACAATCTGATCGAGGCAATCCACACAACTAAACTCACTGCGGCTGAGGATGTTGATAGTGTAGCAGTTTTCATGACACTGAATGCCTTTTTTGCCACTCTTTTTGAAACTCGAGCCGCATTGTGATCGAAAATTCCCCTGAAGGAGGTTTTTATGGTTTTGTCCACAAGAACGGTAGTAGTCCGACTCCTCGAGTGGAAAATGACACATTCGCTTGAAATGAAAATGCTAGGCGTCTGCGCTACCGAAGCAGTGTCGTATGCAAGCTTTGGCGCCGGGGTCCGTGGAGCACCAGACCTTTCCGCACTATGCGAACGCGCAAATGTGCTGAGCGAGGCGAGGCGACATTGTTCGAGGGATTCAAATGACCCTCAGAGGCGTAAATAGTCCAGTTGTTCCAGGTGGTGTGCTTTTTCCAGATTCCACATTCGTAAATTCCATTACAGTTTATATCAGTTCCATGCAGTGCCCTGCTAAACAAGTTTTGAAATTGAAAGCTTTGCTTGGAAGCGTTGTCGCCTCAATGTAGACAGAGGTAGGGAATCGGTTCCTCCGACAGAACAAACGGTCGCAAAAATTGGTATGATTTTCTTATTCCTACTCATATAATAAACTGGCAACGTCTGTTTTGTCTGTTTTGTCTGTCTGTCTGTTCCGGGAAATTCGTTCAACCTGGAAGAGCCAATTTGAGGGGGGCGGGTCAGGGGTGGGTTGGCTAGGGCTGCGTCAAGGATGTACGCGAACACACATGAAGTGACGCTAAGCGCCCGCCCACTGTGGGCGCGGGCATGCGCACGTGTTGTGAGCTACATAGATTACAAAAATCGTAGTTCGGTTCAAAGGAGATCCCGGAAGGGAATGTGGGAAACGATAAGCAGTCTAGTTGGCGGCGATGGAATGAGGGAGTCGCACCAGTGATGGGCGGGCGTGTATAGCGTGGGCGAGTGCTCGCTAGCAGAACTTTCCAAAAATTCGTAATTCAGGTCCCAGAAAGAATCCCGGAGAGCGACAAATTTGTGGGAAAACGATAGGCAAACAGTTGGCGAGACGGAATGAATGAAGCACACCGCGAGGCGGCGAGGCGTGTATAGCCGTGGCGCGTGCTCGCTACAGAACTTTCAAAAAATTTCGTAATTCCGGTTCCATGAAGATCCGTGAGAGCGGAAATTGTGGGAACAGGATAGGCAATTGGTTGGCGGACGGAATGGATGAAGCACACCGCGAGTGGGCAGAGCGCGTTCGCCGATCTGTGACGGTGCTGGGGCGACAAAAACCCTCAACAAATTAGTTAGGAATACCGTAGGGAGTATACCAAACTATACTTAAATGGTTGGTGCCATTTAATGTCTGTCGCTTGCTCATCAGTTGGACGGGATTGCGGTATTAGAAAATTTTCCTGACTGTCTTCTAGGGGGGGTATATACCAGCCACTGAAACGGTAAAGTGCCGTTAATTCTCAAAACAATTTTTTTTTACATTCGCGGGCATCGACTCCCTCTCTCAGGAATTCTACGACCACTTCCCAGGAGGGGCCGGCGAAGCCGGCTCGATGTCCGACTTGGCCTCCCTCTCATGGAAAACTTCTCACCGGGACCCACTTTCACAGCCGGAAGGAGGCTTACGGCCGCGGAGCCGCCCGATCGACTTGGCCTCCCTTCATGGAAAACTTCTCACCGGGACCCAGCTTCACACCCGCGAAGGGAGGAGCGCGCGGCGAGCCCGGCCGATCGACCTTGGCCCTCCTCTCATTGGGAAAACTTCTCACCGGGACCACTTCCAACCCCCGGAAGAGAGGTCGGTTCCGGCGGAAGCCGCGACCGATCGACTGAGCCCTCCCTCTCATTGGAAAAACTTCTCACGGGACCACTTCACACCCGGATAGGAGCGATCGGCCCGGCGGAGCGGCCGATCCGGACTTGGTCCTCCCTCTCATGGAAAAACTTCTCACCGGGACCCACCTTCACACCCGGAAGTGGGATCGGCCGGCGCGAAGCGGCCGATTCGACTGGCCCTCCCTCTCATGGAAAACTTCTCACCGGGACCCACTTCACTACCCGGAAGGAGGGTCGGCGGCGGAGCCGGCCGATCGACTGGTCGAGGGATCAAATGACCCTCAGAGGTAAATAGTCCAGTTGTTCCAGGTGGTATGCTTTTCCAGATTCCACATTCGTAAATTCCATACAGTTTATATCAGTTCCATGCAGTGCCCTGTAAACAAGTTTTGAAATTGAAAGCTTTGCTTGGAAGCGTTGCCGCTCAATGTAGACAGAGGTAGGGAATCGGTTCCTCCCGACAGAACAAACGTCGCAAAAATTGGTATGGGCTCTTATTTGAGAATAAGGCACTGGCCTGTTTATTAGCTAGCCCTTGAAAGTCTGTGTCATCTCATTCGAGTGTCACTAAGGTTTTCAATGGAGATGGAATGCGTGGCGTAATCAGAAAGAAACCAGTTGACAACGAAAAGTTTTTCTGGTTTTTCTACGCCACAGTATACTCACTATTGCAAGAGCGCAAAGAAAACCACTATTCACTGTTTTAAAATGATTACTCCTGTCTAACGTCGAGGTTCGCGCTCGGAGGGTTATCATAGGAGCGCTGAGTTGCGGGCAAATCAGGCCCCATATGGGACTCGAACCCGCATCTCCCGTTGACCGGACGAGTGTGTCGCTTCACTGTCTTCCAGCACTCCCACGTTTAACATGAAGAGTCGTTAGTCAATATTGGCAGCGAACCGCAAGACTGAAAGATTTTCACACGTTGTGTAGTTGTTTCAGCCTTTGAGCTGAGAGGATAAGAGTGACCCCGGAAGCGCAATGGCTAATGCACTCGCCCGGACAGCGAGGGATGCGGGTTCGAGTTCGGTCTTGAGTCTGAATTTTTCCCATAACTAAGCGTTCTTGTGATAACTTTTACAGCGATGTTACGTTACTCTTCCCCCCCCCCTCCTCCTCAAAAAGGCACTTCTACCTTTCTATCCGATAGGGCCATGAAATGTGTGGGCTTATCTAATAGAGAGGTACGCATGCGAGCTAATCTCGTAGGTTCAATGGATACTGGGCATATTAGCATCATTTCAAGTCCATCCGTCAGAAGTTCCCTTGCCCGATTTCCACTTGAACATCTCTGTAGTGCATGTGTGAAGCCATTCGATCAAACGTGTTTGCACATGTTAAGTCGCGTCGACTGCGGATCGATTTCCGAGTTCCGGCCGCGGCGATTTCCGCCCACTTGCGCCGACACACTCGCCAGCCGTCACGGCTGGCCGACCTTCGATTTCCGATAGCGCTGTTCAGTTGCGCTCCATCGCCGCAAAACCGCCACACTGTCCATCTTCACCAGCACCCGATCATCTCCAGCGCCCTCATTCATTTACTCCAGAGAATTCGGATTATCTCCTTGCCTCGTATCCTTTTCCTTTTCATATTTGCTTTTTTTCTAGCTTTTCATCGCATTGCCAGTCTAAATTTGCATTGCAATTTTTTGAATAAATCTTTCTTCACACGCAGTCCTGTTTTTTTTTCTATTTTGTTTCTCCTTCCAGTCAAAGCTAGCTGTTCGGCCTCAGGTTTACATCACCGCTGTTCAATATATCTTCAGTTTGCTTTATCATCATATCATTGTCACTTACTTTGAGTGCTTTTACTCATTTG
>MU941991.1:0-14978 GCA_036418165.1 Cooperia oncophora
AAAAACTGTAAGAGCTTCTGAAAAGAGGAAACATTGAGAGTTTCGATGGCATTTCAAGCTTTGCAAAGATTACATATGAAAGGAGTTGTTCTCGTCTGAAGCACAAAAACCCATCCGCGATTTATCACTAACCCATCTAAAATATCACGAAAGATTCAGACTACAAGCAGGTAGAGGACGCAACAGTAGAGACATCGCTTGAACACGCGCTTTCCGTTTCTGAAAAGTTCTACACCTAAAAAAGCTGTCAGCCCCAGAAAAACTCCCCGCGATTTCCACCCGGCCAACAGATCTGCTCATCCGCTAATTTGCCATGGAATCATAACGCGGCTCTTGCGTTCTTGCGAGTGCAAGCTCTAGCGCTCAGTCAGAATGACACCGCAATTTCACACATCACGATGCTATACCTTGTCAACGGACCAGAGCAACTACCGACAGAATTCCACGAGACCTCGAATACCGCCTTGTCAGACTTCTTCGTCAAAGCCCTCATCGAATGGTATGACGTTAATCGTGTTCCTTAAGCAAGGGCAATCCATTAGGCAATCCTGGCGCGTTACTGGGACAAAAGAAAACATAATCATAACCATGCGGGGATATCGACGTTCTAGTTTGCACGGTCAGCTTTATATTGGCGCAGCTCTAACATCGCTTATGGCTCAAGATTCGCCTGATACAGGGGGAGATAGGGAGGTCGAGCGATAGAAAGAAATGAATATTCCTGCGATAACAACACAATCAGAAGGCTGTGGTCTGCGCATGATATATTTGGAGGCGTTAACGTACGACTTTTAATGATCTCATACTCTCTCGAAAAACTTTCGAGAAACAATCATTGAAATTTCGAGGACAGAACTGAAGGATGAAAAAACTTAACGAAACTGTGGACAAGTGATGTCACACTGATTTACTAGGTACCGGTTCTCGGCTGCTTTCGAAGAGCAAAGCACTTGGTCATGAACTGTCGTACATTGAAGTATGGTCACGTTACACCGCGAGGACTAAAGTAAAGTTCACATGATTAATAGTAAGTAAGCACTATGCGTTGACAGTTGGAAGAAGTGATTGATTGTAATTCATGAGTGTTTTTGATGTGATGGTCATAAGTTCGACTTACTTGGTTTTCAGCATGAAAGTTCGTTCAATAGATCAGTTGCATAACCTTATTTATCACTTCACAATGCATACCACACAGATACACCATCTATTCATCACCGAGCACAGAGAACGATTGACAGATATCAGGTCAATCGGATAGTCCCGCGGTAATTTGGATCCAATTTTTTTTCAATGAAATCGAAACACATTGCGAACATTTTAGCCCTCCTCATCATGAGAAGTTCCTGGAAGTTCCAGCAGACGGGTACTTATTGGCTTTGTACAGGTTCTGGAGCTCACAACTGCTCGACAGATCATGCTGCTGAAATCGAGAAGGACTTTTTCTAGAATCTTCCATTATCATCGGTGTTCCCTCGCCGGGTATACTTCACCCGTAGATGAGACGCTTTGGACGGGTACAGAGAAGGATTGATGACCGTTTACTCACTGCTCTAAGAGGGCAGCCCACCGTGACCACCCGTGGCTTAGCAACAACTCTAGTTGCACCCGTGAGAAACCTGGTAAGCTTTTTTGCCATGAATCGAATTTAATTGAATATCATCAAGAAACATTTCCTTGCTTCGATGCTATCACGCAGACGATAGGCTGAAGTCCATCTGCAAAGGAGTTCTCCTACGGAGTAGTCCAGCGTAGTAATACCTTCGACAATTTACACACATTTTCTATTATTAGCTGCCTAGATTAGACGCTAAAATGATCACGAAGAGTCTTAGTTACATCGCGGTCTAATTTCAGCTTCCACTTCAGTGGTAGCTTTGGACGAGTGACTCGCTAGAATTACTCGATTTCAGAAAGAAAATGATGACGCACTCGTTAATTAACCAGCACTTCGAGCTATCATGCTGTGAAGAATGTGAAGTGGTCAAAATCTTGCGAAGAAACCTCTGTTCTAAAGGACTCAGAAAACGATCTCGCACGAGTTTCCGGTCGGCATTGTGGCAATAACCTCTACAGTTAATACGGCTGCATGTAGTATGTACCCATATATCCATGCAGCACCACAGCCGCTTCCTATCAATCACTTCGCTTCATATTATACTGCTGAAGCGCCACGAGCATCAGCAATTGTGTGTGGGCGGGTCGGTATGTTGCAGCTTGATAGGGCATTACAAGGGTACCTCCTTTAGGGAAGGTGCCACGCTTCTGCTTGGCTAATTAGGTCTACTGGGCTGATAAGCCCCACACGTCTTGGGATTTATCTTGCCTATTACCTTTGACGTTCATATTGTCTTCCACATAGTGAAAGGAAAAATGGCGACGATAAAAATGACACTGATTGTTGGTCGAAGAAGGGTCAAGTATAACATCGTGGCCTGCTACCCGCTCTTACGACCTTTTAGCAGTTGCGTGTTGTGAGGTTGAAAGGCTGTATGACCCATTGAGCTTCCAATGAACTCACATCCTTCTTGAAAATGTAAATGAGCTTCATTGGCTGGCGATTTTTTGCTAAGGTGGGTCTATCTCAAGCTGCTAAAGCTGTCGTAGCTTGTACGGCAGCTTTGGTCTAAGAATTACGTGGAAAATATTTTACAGAAGCGGGTTATTCACCTTCCAGTGAACACCGTTCATAGGAATAGTGAAATGAGTGCCTCCGCGGATAAAATAGCGAGAATATTTTCTCTCCCTAACAGCTAGAACACTTACGTTGTAGGACTACTATAGCCAAAACGCGACCGTCATGGACAATGGTCAAAATAACACGGAAGATTTTTGATGAGTTTTTGGCGAGTTTTTGACCTATCAATGAACACAGCTGCGATCAGTCGTAACTTAGTAATCAGTTTCAAAAGTAGAAGATTCAGTTCCCGAAAAATACAATATTTTTGTTGCCACTATTATAAAAAAATTGCCCGTCGCGGATTTCGGTCTGGAGTTAACCTGTTACTGAACGGTGAATGATGCACTGCCAGTATTTCCGTCTATAAAGGAGAGCTTTCATTCAACCCCTCCTCTGTCGTAATTAGGTATTGCAGCACAATAGCGCTGGGCAATTTTTTTGAATTGATATGTCATCTAATTAGGAGGTATTCCTTTTTTGTTGCCACACCTCTGTTCATTATTAGCACCTTCGCAATTGCCCCCCCCCCTGTCCCTACCATCAGGTCGCATACGACCCCCATGTTGCGGATCCTGCGCCACTCGTCTTGACGGATTGAACTACTTTTTCGGGTCAAATCCGGAGCAGGAATGTGTGGCAACCATCAGATGCCTGTCTAAAATTGTGGAACTTGATGGAACTGGTGTCTTCCAGTGATTGTGACGATGGTGACTTCTTCACTGCTTAGTGTGTATGCAGCCTTGGTTCGAAAAGCCAATAAAAAGTACTTTTAAATTCACGATGACTTCCCTTATGACCTAACGGAAGCGTCTGTTACAATTAGTTTTGTGTCGCTTTTTTTTCCTACTTGCTTAATATCGTGCAAGGTGAACACCCAAAAGCTGTCCTATGCTACCGCTCTCATCACAGCAGCTCGCTCGAAATTTCATCAGTCGCTCCCTCCAATCGAAAAGAACTTAATAACACTGTTTACTTTTGTGCTTACATTTCGTTGATATTCCACATTATCAGGTGTTTTGCAACGCGAAATTCGGTTCTAAATTGAGATTGCACGCACTCGCTCTTGTGAACTCTGTTCTGAGCACAGTCTGTAAACAAAGCTCATGCTAATTCGCAACGCAGTGCAAGTTAGCATGACCTTCGTTCATAGGTGACAAGATTCTACAGTTCTCGGACGTATAAGGGAAGAGGAATCAGCAAAAGTAATTGGTGAACGAGAAAACGCCCTACTAACCCCCTAGCGCCCCAATTTCTGATGGTAACTATGAGGCAAAAGAAGTCACAGTGAGAACTGGGGAGAGTCCACTCCCCTCACTGAGGTTTCTGTTGTACTTCCTACGATTCAGAGAGAACTGCAGAGAGAAGTGGCTTTGATCTGTGCAGTAAGTACAGTTTAGCTAGCAACTCCTAAGCCGTTAGCTAAATTTTGGCCTCTGAGGACGATCTGGTTGAAACTTTGAGATGTCGAAAGATAGTTCCACCTGTCAACTTTCTTAGCACAAAAGAAATGTATCTAAAGAAGTGAGGAGTGTTGATGAATTTTATGAGACTCAAAAGCTGTTCTTTGTCGTGATGAAAAAGTTAATGGCGTGACGGTGATTTACCACCGCTTACAGGTCACAGAGAAGCTTCGCTCAGCTGTTTCATCAAGTTATCGGCCATTCAAAAAGTGCCCAAACTTTTGAACAAGTGAAAGGAAACCCTCAAATATCCATGGGCGTAGTACGTTGTAGACTCCCACCGTGGGGGGGGGGCGCACCAACATTTGCTGAGGATGTTTTTGATTAACTTGCTGGCTTTTTCCGCTTTTTCCTATATCAAGTTAGGAGGGCATTCCACGAATTTTGAAAATTTTTCGGAAAAGTTCCGGGAACTTTGTAGGAAGCTGGGAGAAATCAAGAAGATGGCAAGTAGAATGGGCATGGGGAAAGGGCGGTTTGTGCCAAAGGAGAAACACTAGAGGGGGAGGTCGTATTTTGTAGAAATTTTCCCGGCAGGACGTGTCCGCATGTGCCCCTCTCCTGCTAATACCAACAGTGGAGTGACATCCTGTCTTTTTATCAAACCTGTGTTCTTGCCAATATTTATCTTTTTCAAAGCAGAAGATCTTGCATTAGGAGTCAAACTAGACAAAAACATTCGAACATGGCCCTTTCATTCCAGCTACATGATATCCGGACCGAATCGAACGAGTTGCCTTCCTGTCTCTCCATTTACTTCCCTTCACCGTTCACCACTCTTTTCATTTATTAGTTACTAACTGACAACGAGGACTTCTCGTTCATTCCCCTTCCTGTTTCAGAGTAATACCATACATTAGTAGGCCCTTATACTGGCAGTATTTAGTGCCCGGCCGCACATGTCTTTTTTGCTTTTCGGTGGCAAAGGAAAACCAAGGAAAACCCTTCCTGAGTGTGCAAGACAAAAAACTGCAAGGCTTATTGATAACAACCCTTCGACAAACCCGATTACACACTGACTAAAAAAGGGACACTGAATCGAGTAAGATCGCCCGCACTGCATAGCAGCCCTGGACTGCATGTTGTTCTGCTAATTGCAATGGTATGACTGGACTGCTTGTCGCAGTGGTAAATGTGAGTTGTTTGGAGCGAAAACAACCTGTAGATAGGATAGACTTGATCTATCTAGTAAATAGTGGCAGTCTACGGCAATGTAGTTCACTTCGCAGAAGCTCAGTACAAAAGGATTTCGCGGATAAGCCATCGAAAAAGCAACGAAAGGGTTGGAAAATAGTTCACGTGCTAGCAGTATTATTCGTGAAGGGGAAAAGACAGATTAAACCGTCGAAAGCGCCTTAGATAGGGTTTAATATCTCAATTTTCCCTGCGAGAAATCAGACAGAGCAGCAAGAGAGCGTGCAAGACGCCAGCCACGACAGCAACCAACACGGGCGGCGTCACTCGAGCATCCTTGCCCCTTACTGCCCCTACCTTATAGCTTTCCAAAACAATTTTTGTACAAGATTGCCGATTGCGGTCCACACTACCTCTCCACACAGAAAGCTTCGATTTATGTGAAAGATCGCGACATGTTCCTTCAGATTCATCACGTGATAATCAAACGACGACTTCGCTACATTTCAAAACCAACATCCGAGGCGATTTAAAAATGCTCTAGAAGGTGCTGTTCGCTCAAAATTCGAGCAGTAGTATTCTCCACCTTCTCGCTTCTTGCAACCTCGGCATGTAAGTCTTTCAGTTGTTTTGTGCCTTACGAGGTTGATAGGTGGAACATTTATTAATTGGCCTAACGTTTCGACTCAATCGTCGTCTTCAGAGGCCTGAACATGTTTCAAGTTTATATTCGCAACCTACCCCACCAACAGTAGTAGTTTTATGTGTGTATGGTTTCTCGAACAGTAATTAAAAGTACAGAAGGGCAATAACGAAAACCCGTACATGCCTGACAGAAGTTTCACGAAATCGTCGTATTTCAGCGAAAGAGAAAAGAACGAAGATAAACAGTTCGTTGGGAGATGTTTGCTCTCAACCTGTTTGGCACTTTGTCTTTGAACTACGACTATGAAAATTTGTCTTTAAACTACGACTATGAAGGTATCAATACCTTCATTATCGTGTAGAGAAATATCAGGGAAAAAAGAATACATTATTACAATGCTGGCAACATGGGCTATGTATCTTACACATATACGTACAAGTACTGCCCCCCCCCCTCATAAAATATTTGGGGAAGCTGAATGAGACTGAGAGCTCTGCATAGGACGGTAGTTCGTCAAATAATAGATATTGCACAAAGATAGCAGTCTCCTCAAGCATCAGGAGTGAAAATGTCGGTGAATGTTTATCTGAGGTAACGTAAGCAGGGTGTATCACAGGATGAAAGGAAGAAATGGCCGTGCAGTAGTACCACCATCCATCCCCCCCCCCCTTAAATTGACTCCTTTAGAGCGACTGTCTCTCTCAAAACCTATCAACCACCAAGTTGCCGCAAAATTCGATCGAGATGGGACGGAAGCGGGGTGAGCGCCTTCAAATATCGGTAAGAGTTCTGTCGGTAGCCGTAAAAGGGGAAAAATAGCAACCAGGAAAATTTAATTTGGAGCCAAATACGACCCCTCCCTTTTCACCCTCACCCATCCGCAAAATATGTACTTCTCCTCTTATGAGATCCGCTCAACGATAATGTACGCCGAACACCATCAAGGATCAGTGCGAATATGATCACTTGAAACACTTGAAACGATTATAGCACCCCTGTTCTGTTGTTTTCACTGGTTTGGACAGAAAGGATTTTGAAAAAGGATGTCTATAAAAGATAAGTACACTCCTTATCCCTGAGCAAGAGTAGGCGTGGCATTTGAACATGGCACGGAACTGGTTACTCGTGGAATATTTCAGTCTGGGACAACTGTCATCTTGTTCTGTGTTGGACAGAGACACGACAACAATTGTGTCAAGATGAAAATATCTCACCAGAAGCATAGACACCTTCAGGTTAAGTTGAAACATGCGGCCACGCCTACCCGATCTCAGGGATTTCGAGTATAGCTCGCCGCTAGCGCACAAGGGCTAATGCCGTTTGGACTCCAAAAATTTCGTCTTCGAGCTCATTTTAAAATTGGCAAATCCGCTAAAAACTTGTATATAGGGGTAATTCAACATCCTGATCACGAATATGACATTCATTTTTGGCGCTGGCGCTAATGGATGACACTACGGTTACCTGCGCTCTGCTAAGGCTGAGCCCAGGAGGTAATCGTAGTGTCCTCTCTTGGCGCCAGCGCCAAGAATGAGTGTCATACTCGTAATCAGGATGTTGAATTACCCCTATATACAAGTTTTTAGTGGATTTGGTGACTTAGGCAATTTGAAAATGAGCTCGAAGACGAAATTTCTGGAGTCCAAACGGCATTATCCGCGCACAAGCGCATGTTTATGATAATTCGAAATATTTATATTAATTCGAAATATTTCCAAGTAGAAAGAAATTTGAAATATTTCGAAATAGCAATTCCCTCCTCAAAAGGTAACTCTACCGCAAAAGCCTATGACACCATTTCATTATTGGCTTGCTAATATTAAATTGTTCAAAAGAACAGAATTAACTCGTGAAAGTTTGCTTGAAAATGCATGCGTTTTTTATAAAAATGTTATCTTGACGACAGATGTCACAGCGAGCAATGCTCTGCATAGTAATGCAGTATGTACTTACAGGTACGGGTAAGGGCTCTGTAGCGTTGTCGGGTAGCACAGTACGTACGCCCTTGAGCGATTTGGCATTAATATTCGGAAAAAAGCCGAGCGAAGTGACAGATTTGAAAAATAGTTCGTAATCTCTGATTTATTCTGCTGGACATTGTTCATCATTCGCAATGGCAACAATATTATGAAGATGATGGCATTCCTGTGGAACAGGAATTCGGGGGCTAGACTAGCACAAACCAGCGTTTTTAACTATCCCTGTTCGATGATTGACTATTCCTAACATCAAATATCACTGAAAAAGATATTTACACTGAGAAGAATTGATGAAATGTTTTTGGTGAGCGTAGACGCTGTAGAATCCAAGTGATGCTTACCCGGTAACACTGGAAATCACATCACTTCGGTCATCCAGGAGGAAACAGGACATCCACTGAGTTAGTATTCATACTATTTGGAGCATTGTAGGTGGAAAAAAATTGTAATGGAATGAAACAGACTTCATGAAAGTACTGCATATAAAATGATTATGTCACCGGTCCAAACGGGCAAGCGGTCACTGCGCACTTTTGGCCGCGATCTACCGAAGCGTTATAGAAGAATTGCAAGCCGCATGTTCCTTCGAGGATTGAACGCGGTGGGCTGGCGAAAGAGCCGTCGGTGGCAGTCCTTGTACGAAGCAGAACTGCTGAAAATGAGATGAACGCTTCCGCATAGTGTGAGAGGGGAGGAGTTACCCGGTGGGCAAACCAGTTCAAAGGTAAGTCCTTTCAGGTACTGGTAGTTTTAGTTCTGCAGAAGTACTCTCTCGAATGCACCAAAGAGGATTTTCCAAAGGTTAACAATTAAAAGGATGACATGGAAAAGGAATACAGCCCGGAAGCATTTGGAATAGGTCGAGTTTGTCGACGCTCGAGTGAGTTTCCAGTCCTTTTCATTCTTGCTCCATAAAGGTGTTAAGCGTTCATATGGGTTTCTTTAACCCCCTCTCCGTAGCTCTTCATTTTGCTCTCGTTTTTTTATCACCACGGTGAAGGTTCCATAATGTGTAGCGGCTGTTTCGTGAGTGTCCCCGCCATGAGGGCAACCCATAGCATGGGGTGAAGTTGAACTGCAGCAGAACTCGGAAAGTGCCCCAGCGATAGCGACTGAAGTCCTCCACCTTTTGCTCTTTGATGTCATTTTCGCATGGACGGAAGGACAGGCTTTTGGCGACTGTGGACGTGAGCACTTCATACAAGGAATGGCTCGGTTCAGCAGCTAACGTATGAGACGCGGTAGCGTTGGTGCGATAGCGCTAGAAGCGTAATGCTAAAGAAACTGCTAGATGGATCGCACTTTCATTTCTTGAACTCAAACCTTTTGAGCCTCCGAAGGGGACGCTTACTTGGGAGTTAGGTCGCTGAAAAAAATTTTCATCTGAAAACTTAGAAAGACACGGATATGTGCTAGATAAACTTGAACGATGAGTTTCAAGAAAAGAGGATCTAGAGGACACTTACTGCCAGTGTTCACTCTATCACTCGCCTTTCGAGCAGGGTATGGCATCGTAGGGAGAATCTCATCGGGATGAGGTCCTACTTGGTACTTAGAGAAAGGGTCCTTTGCTAGATAGAGACCGTACTTGGTTAATGTCGCTTGTTGAATTTCCGCCGTGTGTGATCTACACCCTTAGTTGATGGTGACGTCAACTGAGGGTGACGGTCGTGACGGTGATACACCACTATTATTTCCGATAGTTTAAGTTAAGAAACTGAACTGGTTTTGAGGCCTCCCGCCTCCCGATCGACAAGTCTGTACTTGAGAGGGGAAGGGCAGGAAATTTCTGGAAAACTGTGAAAAGCCGGAGGAAGTTGGAGGACCTGAGGATCACGGTTGGTATGATGGAGGGGAGGGGGGGGAGGGCGCAGGGTCGTGCCCAAGAAATTAATTTGGTGGGAGGAAGGTGGTTCAGCAGCGCTCTTTCTCCCATCCAGATGTTAAAACCCTGCTTCCAACGGCAACTACCGACAACCAGAGGTAGAGGTTAGGAGTAAGAGTGTAATAGAATAACAAATAGGAAATTAATTCGAAAAACAGTGGAAATTTTCCAGATACGAATACTGTATGTAACATAGGTAAGTTGGATATGATGTCACACAATTAAGCTAATGCCGAAGGATAGCAAGAAGGCGAAATTATGTTGCGAGCCATTTTCTTTGAGGAATTTACAACCCCTATCAATTTTACTACACAAATGCGCTGCAGAAAATAACCAAGAAAACAACACCTAATTAATCTACGCGTGACCTGGTCGAGAGTGCCTTGAAAGGCTTCCACTTCTCGAATCGTGGTATGATATGTCACGTATTTTGAACTGCGCTTTTTTATTAGTTATTCTATTAGATAACGTTAAGCGACTCTCTAATACTGACTCTGATAGCATTGTTTATCAGCACAGTAGCGCTACACTAAGAATCTTTGAATGCATTTTCGCAAACAATGCATTTCGAAATTTTTGTGCAATACGAGGAGGAAATGCATACAGTCGATATCATCGCAGCCAGTCGGGTCCCAGGAATGGCGTTCTTTGAAATTGGTTGTTTTCATCCCAAACGGACAACCAACTTCTAGCAACTAGTAAATGCGAGTTGGGAGTGGTGATATAGTTTGAGATGACCTTATAATTACTTTTTCGCAGCTCCGCCTACTTGCCAGTATACCCCCGCTTACTGCTTACGCTGACTGGTGACCTCTCACTGCCAGGCTCACTCAAGACAGAATAACGAGAAATAAGTGAATAGATGTATAAAATAGAATTTTTTAGAAACTGAAATAAACAAAAAATCAAACAATAAAAAGAACCCGCGGCACGTGTCGCGCGCGGCGCTTCTGGCACTTTGCCATCTTCGGTGATCCGCGCTTTCCATAGCGATTAAGCGCAAACCTCGCACCGTTGGACATAAATTGAAGACGCTTAGGCTGTTTTAGGGTTCCATATGGTTCTTTGCAAGCGCGATTCCAATTAGGAGGATGTGAACAAAAGAGCAGCAAACCTTTTTTGAGTTTCATACTCTGCAAGCGATGGGAAGGACGTGAACTGAAGAGCAGGTAGTCCGTCTTCCATTTTCGACCTGACCTCTCGGGAGACTTACACTGCTCAGAGTTCCGTCTAAGAACCTAGGTTCTCATGAGCTTCGAAAAAAAACCAAAAGTATTATATATCGCACCAGTAGGATCACTCGGCTGCCGCCGTGTGCTCCTCCTTCTGCTTCACAGCCCGGCTTCGCTGCGCCGAAGCGGCTTCGCCGGGCGCTTAACCCTTGGGTGAGGTAGAACGCGCTAAATGTGCCGACGGTGGCAGCTATTTTCTTATTAAAATGTAGGAGTTGGAAAAAAGCTCAACATCAGTCATTATCTACCAGCATCTGGTCCCTCTTGCTTAATACAGACTTTCAAGCGTGAGAAGGCACACAGGACCGCAGTTGCGTCATAAGAATGGGTAAAGTTAAAGCAGTCCGGATGAGCACTTAACACCCGGAAGAGGCATAACTGCGGAGTTGGGTGGCACTGAAAAGGAGAATTTCACATTGCTTGTACATGTCAAAGTGTGTGTCGCACGGAGAGCTCGAATGTTACCACCGACAGGACGTCCCCACTCCCAGTTGTTGGGTTCCCTCCTTATTTTGCTTCAGTTGCGACCGCCACCTCCTAACACATCACATAGCAGGCAGATTTGCGAAAATTTTCTGATTGATGAATTTCTCGATTTTCCCGTTTCAGCCGCACTATATACCCCCACCCCTCCCCAGGGCACATCGTTGGTTGGGGAATCCCCAACAGGGGGGTCGTATTTGGCCGCCAGGAGAGGGGGGGGGTCGTAGTGAGTAGCGAGCAGCGCAAATTGTCAATGTGCTGAGTCCTGTACAACGAAACTTGCTTTGTAGAGAACTCGGATATGCAAAAAAATAGTACAAAACTTTCATTCATCAAACTAATCCGAAATAACTGCAAATATTAATAAGTCGACATTATCTCGTAAGTCCGTTGGGACTAAACTACACTCGAACTTCTGGTTCGCTGCCAATGATATGGCGTGTCCGCGCTCGCGCTTGGCGCTGAGCCAACCTGTTTTTTTTTCTCGACAAGCGACAGGACTACCATATATCGTTCATATCAGACGTTTTCCAGCAGTTGGTCTCCTTTATCGGAGTCAGCGATTGGTGGAGCACGAATCTGGCAGCGTTGACAGGGACATGTTCCATCATAAGCAACGGAAAACACTGTAAACAAGTGCACAGCTCGCATGCTCCGAAACCTTATAGTATCACATTTGCTCGGCAGTGAACAGACAATGCACGCACAAGTTCACCATCCTCACACCTCTGCGGCGGCTCTTCAGTGTGCGGCGCATCTCAAAAGTTGGTGTGATCCGCTAAAGAACCATATCCTGCTCCTCTCCACCACAGATACGTTCTACATGCGTTCCTGGCTATTCGAACACGCTCACTTGAAACGGTACACAGGAAACGGGTTTTTCGCGCAGCTGGGAGTGTTCCTCAAGAAATCCCATAGCAGAGATCCTATGAATCGGAGAGTCTTTTCAGAAACAGTTTCAAGAGATTTTTAGAAAGAGAAAATCTTCAAACACTCGAAACCGTTCTCAGATTTGTGAAATGTTGAGTTACAAAAAATATATTGATTCAAACCTGTTCGGTTGAAACCACTCCCCAACGAATCCCTATGGCAGATTTCTCTGTGATTTTTGCGACGTTCATAGACGTTTCAGTACTTTTAGGAAGTGCAAACCTTCCTCTACACGATACGGTCTCCTCTTCCCCACAGGTCCGCTTTTGAGGAAGTTATGGTCCTTCAAAGACACCTAACTCAGCTGGAAATTCTCGCTCCATGGCTAAAATTGCCGAATAATCTCCTGTCACAGCCGCAATTACATGCGCTTCTGCTACCGTACTCCAATAATCGGGGTAATGCATTTTACGGCGGTTTGTATAACGTTAACGTAGTGGAAGCCTAAGATTCTCTTCCTCGTCACAATCTTGGGAATAGACGTTTTAAGCTGTGGTCGCTGATTGGCCGCTCCCAGAAGGAGTTTCACCTCAATCTTAAACGAATCGCCATTGAATTTCAGATCGTGATATATTGTTATATATACTATGTTTGTTTCAAAACGCGCCATTCGCAGAAGTTCCCACATAACATTCTCATATAACATTTGACCGTTTTTGTTTCAATCATCTCTCTGTATGTTATTATAGTCATGACTCAAGTCGTCGATTTAGTATCGGGCACCTTCCATAAAAGTAGAAGTATTTCAAATAGTGGGCGTATTACATAGTTTCAATTTAAGGCGAAAAGAGAAAAACCGGAACGGAAAAAAGGAGGGGTCGTACCGAACCCTCCAAAAAAAAAGGGGCTCGTTATCTCTCGACCAAATCCCATCGAAGCTTGCCTGGCCTCAACACTAGGCACATCATTTGTTAGGGGACCCCACACAGGGGGGTCGTATTTGAGCCCGCTAGGAGAGGGGAGTCGTAAATGAGTTAGCCGTCGCGCAGTAACGGAGCGTCAGTGTGCTGAGTACTGTACAAGCTGCTTTGTAGAGAACTCGGATATGTAAAAAAAATAGTACAAAACTTTCATTCATCAAACTAATCTGAAATAACTGGAAATATAAAAAGTCGACATCATCTCGTAAGTGACTAAACAGTACAACTCATACTCTGGTTCGCTGCGGATGATGGGGCGTGTCCGCGATCGCGCTAGCGCTGAGCCAAAGTTAGCATGATTGGCGCTGAACAAACCACATCCTGCTCCTGCTCCACCACAGGATACGTTCTACATGTATTTCTGGCTATTCGAACACGCTCGCTTGAAACCGTACACAGAAAACGGACTTTCGAACAGTTCGGAGTGTTCCCCAACTAATCCCCAACGCAAATTATCTCATGAATACCAGAGAAAATCCGAAAAATCCGAAAAATGAACTCCCTAAATACTCCCCAACGCAAATTTCTACATGAAATCGGCGATCTTTATGTACATGTTAGTATGTTTTGGAAAGATAAAATCTTTCTCCATACCACTGCGTTCTTCTTTTTCCCAAAGGTCCGCTATTACGGAAGTTATGGTCCTTTAAAGACACCCCACTTTCCTGAAAATCCGCGCTCCAATCAAACCACCTGCAACCACCTTGCGGCTGGAGGTCCTGCCCAGAATCCCTCCCCGGTACCTCGGCCTTTAATCAGCTGATTGCGGCTGGTTTGCTCTCGTTCGTATTTACTCTTTCGTGTTTATCTTCTTCTCAGTTTACTCGAATACGCGTCAGAGCGCCCCAGCAATTTTGCTTGGACCGCTCAGAGTGCTTTTAGGAGAAGTTGGCTTAATTTCCTGTTTTTTTTCTTTTAATTGCAATTGATTCAGGTACCAGAGTTTGTTTTGACTCGAGGAAAGGTGGGTGAAACCTAATGGCCTTTCTTTTCTATTCTCTTTTCTGAATCAGGATAGAAATGAGCAAAAAGCGAGGGGGGCCTCGTTCAGGATTGTTACTTTTTCTATTTTTCGCGCTTACTTATACATAAACTTATGAAGTTTCTTTTATGAAGTTTCTGTTTTCCTCCTCGGGGGGGGGGGGAAGAAACTTCATAAGTTTATGTATAGGGGGGGTCGTACCGAACCCCCAAAAAGGGGGGGGGGGTCGTACGGGCTTCACCAAAATCCCCAACCAATGATGTGCCCTGCGTTGCACGCATCTGAAAGTAAATACTTTCATGGCCTTGATTCTGTTGCCATCAAAGGAAAGAGTTCACACACTGAGCCTCTAATACTCGGCATTAAAGCGGTAAGAAGTGATAAAAAGTAGCGCAGATGGTATCTTATCTGTTTTTATCGATTGATAAGATGTCACCCGTCATCGGTGTTATCATCACTAAACCTCTATGATTTGGTAGCGTGAACCACCTAACACCAACGACCACTGCAGCGTCTCTTATCAGCCCCTATCAGTAGTTATCGCTTCCAGTCACCCACGGTTGATGTCCCCATCTCACCCTCTATATCACTTGCTGAAACGTATGCCTCGCTGATGCTGTGACCTGCGCTGTGAATACGATGACCTCACC
>MU941996.1:0-18346 GCA_036418165.1 Cooperia oncophora
GGTAAGTAGGTGTTGGGGAAGAGAGTCGTAGCGAGACTCTCTTTCAGGGGGTCGTACCAAAACCCTACTTCGGTGGGGGGGGGGTCGTACTTACACAACCACTTCACCCATCACTATGGTGTAACCTGACTCCACTTCTCCCCGTGCGGAATAGGGCCTAAGAGTCCATTTGGCAGATGGGAACCTTTTCATAGATGATTCTGGAACGCTGAAGAAAGCTGAAGGAAAGTCTGCCAATCTTAACGGGTTAGCTGGATAAGTTGGTCAATCTTTTCTGGGATGCGCCACGCATTCTGCTTCCATTCAAAATCGTAGTGACATTAGGAAGCAGTATGTCCTGCACAGCGATCTGCACGGGCGATGCGATGTTGAGGTCCATGCTTTCAGCCTCCCGGCAGAGTTTGCTCCCATATGACCTACCTCGGAAGAGATGGGAGGTTTAGCCCTGTCAGAAGCTGATCTGAGTTTCGACCCTGAACCACGCATTTTGTGAGCAGCATTCTTCGCTACTTCATCAGACCCCTTTCGCAGTGGTAGAGTTTGTAGTAAACTAGATAATATAATCAGTATCGTGTAGAGTCGGAGATATCACAAAGTTCACAGGTCGTGGAGGAAACCATCAAAGAGTAATCAACTCGATGAAGTGGTCTAGTTAGTCTTTTGCACGGATGCCCTGTGCGTGTACCCACATTGCAACTTGCAATAAACTCCATTGAAATCCTCTAAAAATATTTCAATATAAAAATTCAGCGATCTCAAAAACCTAATCTGTAATCAAAATCTAATGAAAGTTTGATTACAAAATAAGGAGACTTAATTTCAGGGGATGGAGGCAGTACCTTTGAGAGAAACTTGCCGCGTTGGGAAAAAATTTCTCCCGGTCTTCTCCCGGTTTTTCCCGTTTCGCATCGGGTATGCCCTCCCCCCAATCGACGGGGAATTTTTGGCGGAAAAACTGATAGGAAGCTGGGAACTTTTGAGAAAGTGGTAGATAAGTGTTGGGGAAGGGGGAGGGAGAGGAGGTGTCGTACACAACCGTCGTTGGATCGAGGGCTTCGTACTGACGCCACGTTTCACACATCACGATGCTGTACCGTGGCTATATTATCACACAATTTTCTTTGCTGTGAATTGAGTTTACCAAAACGATTAGAGAAGAACCTCGAGTAAGAACAGCTGCGATCTGATCTGACCATTCTAAACTTCAGTTAGGAATAGCGCTGGCAAATTCAAACCATTCAAGTAACCGCATAGAAATGTCAAGGTAGCGAGTGAGCAATCGAGTGTGTGTACCATGTGTACAGCCATCATCGCTGGGTCATTGTGAGAGCGACAACAAAGTCTGCCACAACCTCCAGTGATGCAACATGAGCATCGTATAATCATTCCGAACCCGCGACCCCAAGCTCTGTATAGGGGAACCATATAAAGCCATTAGAATACTCGGAGAGCAGAAGCGGCAGTAAAGATTCAAACTGGTAGACGGCAGGGGCACCATTACCACTTATCACAGTGCCAGCAGTTGGAATGCGCCGCGCACTCAACGTCCACTCAGAGCTGCGCAGGCATTTGAATGCTCTTGGTGAAAGTTGAGGCGGGCAAGTTCTGCTTGAAGGAAACTGGTATCATACGGAGTAATGGGTATACGGCGATCAGCTAGCCCTGGCAAGTCGATGATTAGGTCATACTGCATTACAAAGCCATAAGCCACTGGGGCACTCAATGGAAGTAGAATGCATACCGCATGTATTCTGTAGTTAATTAACACACTGCAGGCCGCCGTTCTGCGAAGATCTCCGCATCATTTTGTCGCTTTTTACATGAACAATGAGTAATTTCATTTTTTTCATTTTTACATGAGACATGTGTATTCCGTATCCGAAAACGTGTCTCGATAATTTAAGAACATGAAATAGGTACTGAACAGACCATATGAAACAACGCAGAGAGGCAAATGTATGACACACCATGGGTGTCACGCGGTCCGAAACGTGTTAACTAATCTTATTACTTGTGTGCTGGCTGGTTATTAGTAACATTTTGTAGGAAAAACCTTAAACAACGTGCTGAGCCGGAACAATGGAATGGAAGAAACTGTTAGTTGGTGAAAATGGGGAATAGCACGCGTGAGGCGAGTGAGCAAAAATCACGTGCGCGGGTAAAAAGCGGTGGAATCGCGTCGGCGGCGATTCATGTGAGAGAACAGCTGATAGAGCGCCATGTTGCCCACTTAGAGCACCATGAAAAATTCAGATGTCACGGGTTTTTGGCATATGAAGAGGCTATTGCAAAGAAACATGAGCCGAGAGAATTATACACCAGTAAAGAAGGGTTAAGAAACGATGATGGGCAATTAGCTCGTAATTTGCCCTCACACACAAATCAGGCCACCTGTTCGAGGGTCTCTTAGCGAAGATGAGATGATCTTGCTAATAATGGCATCACTTTACGAGCGAATCTCACACAGCTGAGGTAGCAAAGAGATCTTTGATCTGGGAAGAAAAGCCTTTATTCTCTCCCTTCAGGGCCATTCATTTTGAACATCTGAAGAGAATCTCCCTTCGAATCTGCCCTTGCTAAGCCACTGCATTGGTCAAATACCCACTGGAGTGCCCCTGGAATCCTCAGTAAAAGTCCAGCTCTCTTTGAACCGCATATACTTTGTATGACATGTGATGGCTATTTTTTTCGAATCGCAGTCCTGTCTATTACTTAAGCTCTTCTTGTCACCACACCACAGTTCGGTAATCCGGGAGCCAGTGGACGGCCTGTTTCTTCCCTGGAACCCTTATGACCAAGATCACTGAAGTGAAACATCTGCGATAGGCGTGGAGCATCTTGGTGATTGATGATTGACCAACTCCGTTGTCATGTGGGAAGGTGAGGAGTATACAGCAACCCTCAATTACCCCGCGAACAGCTGAGCGGGATCTCGTTTAGGCTCCTAGCTGACGTCCCTCAACTGGTCATCTTACAATAGCAACGGTCACTATTATCATACCTCTAGAGCACATAAGTGCTGCCAACCGTTGTCGAGGGTTTAGTGAAGCGCAGGGGGGAGTTCAACCATTCTCAGAGCTTACATTTGAAATACATATCGGTACAGTTCGGCTTGGGGTGGGGGCTATCTGCGTTTCTGGCTCTTCAGCACTCTTTGCGAACCATCCAGCGGCCGAAGATATGCGTGAAATGCTTGGCGGAGTTGACTACGAGTCTAAAGCAACTACTGAGGGCCCCAAATAGTTCTCATACCCCTCTCAGTCAATAGGATTCATTGATACCTGATAAAGATGTTCTATTAAAATACCGCGCCCATCAAAGGCAGAGCCACGATCAGTTACAACTGTCTTGGTCACGTACGGAGAGGTCATGTGGACTGCAACGAACAACCCTGTATGAGTTTTGCGTCAGAAAGCGGTAAGGTAGCGGCGGGGTTGCTCAAATGACTCCGCCCACAAGGATAGATGTCTTATTAGTGCACTCTTTGTTTGGCTTGCCTCGCTGTCTTTTCTAGGCTCTTCTCCCGATATCCACACTGGTTGTTTGTCTTTCGAGTAGGGCCTTTATTTGGTGCCTTCTCAACGGTTTTATTCCCTTTTTTTTTATGAGAAACTCAACTGGCACATACAATTCTGTTTCTAACCGGCTATCCATGAACAGTTCCCTGAATGATCGCGAATTCTGCCTTTAAGTCTCGACTCGAAGGCAACTAGGCGATAAGGCTGAAGAATGGCGTTTTCCAAGCGTCTATCCAACCCCTTCCTTCGGCTCACTGAAAAACTCACTAGGGAAGCGTCAGTCAGCGTCGAAGTGGCCATTTGTGATGAGATGTAGATCACTAGACGTGGTTTTGGACGCTGATCTTGAATCTGCCTTCAAATTTGCAAAGCGATTCTCTGAACGGAGTTATGGAGCCGCGTTTACCACGCAACAGGTCATGGGATCGGATCCCTGCTGAGCTTAACTTTTTTGCTTGTTGCGCAAACGTGGCAAAAAGTGATTTTGCCGTCACTACTACTTCAGTTCTCACCTGAGCTTGTCTGAAGAAAAGTTTGCCTCCATTTATTACTGCGCTTGGACTCCTTGTAGAAGCACTGTAGTGCACTGTAGTCTACAAGGAGTCCAAGCGCAGTACCAGCTAATAAAGTGATCAACTTGTTCTTTCAGACAAGCTCAGGTGAGAAACTGAAGTAGTAGTGACGGCAAAATCACTTTTTGCCACGTTTGCGCAACAAGCAAAAAAGTTAAGCTCAGCAGGGATCCGATCCCATGACCTGTTGCGTGGTAAACGCGGCTCCATAACTCCGTTCAGAGAATCGCTTTGCAAATTTTGAAGGCAGATTCAAGATCAGCGTCCAAAACCACGTCTAGTGATCTACATCTCATCACAAATGGCCACTTCGACCTGACGACCTTCCCTAGTCAGACAAAGGTATAGAGCCCTAGGCAATACGATCTGTCTAAGGTAAGAGAAAAATGAACCACCTTAGACTTTTCATATTGAAACGCATGTCTACTGGATCGTTTCGCCTTTTTTTGGTTGAACGAATAGGATTCAATCCTACGTAACATGCGACTATGATTCTCTCTTTCATCTTCGATCGCGAGAACTCTTTTGTTCCGCAGTAGCTGGAATGAGTAATTGCTTGATTCGGCAGCAGAATGAGATAGCAGGGTGGCGGCGACATCAAGGATTTACTGGGCAAGATGTCCAGGTTTATGTGACAGATGTTGGAGGACCATATATTGCTTGAGGAAATAGAACAGGCGGAAAGAGTGGAATATTTGCCCGATTGAACAATACCAAGAACTGACTGCCAAAGGGATGAAGACCCGGAATGAGAGCCAGTGACGAGAAGACAGAAACGAAACGGCAAAAAAGGTGCGAAAGAAAAGGTCTCGAGGTCGTGCGAGAAGTGCAGGAAGGAAAATGATTTATGGCCTGAAGTCACTATACAAAAGGTGTAGTTCTTTTCATATGTTAGTGTAGAGCTGGGCCGGAGCAAGAATGCAGTCAATAGTCGTCATTCTCCCGGGAAATTGATGAATACGAGCTCATTCATGAGCCACGAAACGGGCAAATATTTCGGGCCATTAAGAATGCTTGGGACCCCATTGTCATCGAAGGGAGTAGGAACCCCTCACTCAAGATGGACAATATCCTGCGATTGGACCTCGGGGTACTGTGCACAATGGTGAGGTAATATTTGGGTAGATCGCCGATTTCGATTAGCCTTCTCTGACTCAAGGTTACGTCTACCTGTAAGAACAAAGATAAACTGGCCACGTTCTTTCACACATTTATTCTGGCACTAGAAACTGCTAGGAGCTTGAGTGCGTGTGCGTAAAATGTGCGGGTACAGGCGTCCGCAAACAAGGAAGCAGGTTCTGGGAAGAAAGAGGGGACTTGAACCACTGCAAAGCGCACATCATGGGGAACAAGCGTCTACTTTTTACTGGCTATTTCTGAGAGCACTCCATGAAATGGAGACCTTTTCCAAGTACAAGCCCTCCCACACTCTTGTTCCCGCCGCGAGATGGTGGGAGCGGTCTGCCCATGAATTCAAACAAGGAGCTGCGAAGCTTGCGCCCCATCTAATCGCTTCTGGCAGAAAGCTGATGAGAGGTAGCAATTAGCGTGCTCCCAACAGTCACAGTTGCTAGGTAGGAATCCTTGTTTTAAATCCATTGCAGCCACCTACTTCCCACGTCAGATTAGCTGACGCGCGCTAGCGAAAGAGGATAAAATCTCCAGACCAAACATCGGCGGGCTCAAAGACGTAACAAATTGTATTTCAAATGGCTTTGAAAACAGAAAGTTCAACCGTGGACTGGTAAGCGAGAGAAGATGCCTCAGATGATATGTCACCAAGAACCCTTACGTCCTTCCTAGCCACTTCTTAGACTGTTCCCCAAAACGCAAAACTGTGAAAAAGAGTTTTGCGAGAACAACAAAATGGCTCGGTAATTGCATTCTGCTGTATTTTTTAGACGAGTAAACATTTCTACCATTAGCACATACCTATTACCGTTACCATGGCGTCTGTTGACTAGTACCATTCATCCTGGATTAGTCTCAAAGGCGTTGGGCAATTTTCGAGGCTGAATGGTACTAAGTAATTATTTTACGAGTAAAGTGTTGGTCTTGGATAGGGTTCAACGAATGCAACACAGAAGATATTCAAATGAGTCGATGAAGAGATTGGTACTCCCGTTGTCGGGCGACGTTAATCTTTGCGCGACGACTTAACACCATTTCCTATGGGAGACGAACGCGAAAGTGGTCGGCGATTCATGGGATGGCCATATAGGGAGAATGGAAGAAAGCATCTGTATCCGACAGAGGAGTAATCAACACAGCAGTTAGGGTGAAAGTAACCAGTTACTGCAATACCTCCCTAATGATGACGTCAAGCAACTGGAACTTACATTTAACTTCTGATAATTTCAAGAGAAGCTGTACACACACCTCGGTGAATCCTGGTCCTCGCCGTGTGTGGATAATGGGCCCGTATTTGCCATAGAGTGCAACTTTCTCCGTATAAAAAGGCACGAGAACGGGGCTAGAGGGCAGGTGGTCACCGGGGGCCTTCACCAGCGCTGCCGCACAGCCAGCCACACGCCTAACCATAGCCAAACGCGCTACTTCACTGCGCCCTCTCATTTCTAGTTCTTCCCTACCGCTGAGTGCATGTTTCGCTGGGTGACCTTGGTATCAGAGAATAGTGCAAGAAAAGTATGGAGACGGCACTCAGGTACCACTACCCCTCAGCTCCGTTTCCGTGCATTTTTGAGCGGAGAAATGGGCACGCTCCTGCAGCTGTGGACAAATTCATCTCGCACATGACAAGAACCGTCCCCGGAGGTGAGTGTGCAGTTCGTCTCTAGTATCATTGCTCTCTGACTGTGGAGATGGTGCAGTAGGTTGTGATATGGCTTAGCACATAGGTGGCCCAGCGATCGAATTTGGCTCAGACAGTTTGGCTTCGGCTTATCTCATCTAGACTTCTTACCCTCCGGCTGCAGATTATCCAGACCTCGTTATCCCGTCAGCTGGCACTGAACTCGTTTTCGAGCACAAAAACACAATTGCACATCAGGTGACCCCCGCAATTTGTCGTAGTTCCCAGGCCTCACTGAAATCCTACTAAACCATGAAAATAAGAAGAATGAGCTGTTCGCTGTGAAAAGATAGTGACCGAGCCGTTTGTCCTTCGAGCCGAATTTGGATTCCACCCCTGTAGGTACGCTATTCGCTACAAGAAATGCCGAGAGGAGATAGTGAAGCTTCATCATTCATGCCATTTTCTATGACAGCACGATAAGGTGACTGCTGTGCTATCCACAACATGAATAATTGCATTAGTTCAAGATTAAGAGCAGAAATTTGGCGCCTGTTTCGGACGGACGGGAGGGGTGGGGGGGGGGGAAACGGGCGATGGGGAGAAATTTTTGAAACGCTTCCTGCTTCTGTAGTCCGGATAACATTTCTCATTCTAGTCAAACCTGTGAACTCTTGTGAAGCTAGAGCAAGCAATTCGAGCCACCAAGATAAAACCTGTCAGGTAAAGAAAATGCTCTCTCTAGATGGGTCGACAAGTCGTAACGGGAAGTAGCGAAAGTGTAAAAGCCAACCCCCGTCGCCGAACGGCGCCGAGAATGTTTGAATCAGTCGAGTAGTTTTACCGATCTGGGCAATGTATCTCTATGGGAGACCATAGTACTTTTCGGATGAGTATTCATCCTACAGAGTGGTCTCTAAGACCTACCCAGTGGACATTTCTGTAGCCCCGCCACCGCAGATGGTGCCTACATACGAGCCTGGGCAGGGAGGGGAGCGGTGTATCAAAACGGAACACACGAGCCTGAGCGGGGAGGGGGGGGTGTTCAAGCCTTCATCTTGAGACCTGGATGTAAGCTACGAGGTGATTCGGCTTATGTTCACCTTCGTCGCCGATTAACACAATAGAAATGACGGAAAAACTGTATGAAAGAGAGAAGTGATATACAAGAAACTCTCAGTAATCCATCTTTTCCTGCTCAAAGATCTTCGTAGCAATCCATCGTTTCTACTTTTCCAAACGATAGTGAGGTAAAAGGCGCGAATCAAAATTTGATCAATCGCAAGCTGTTTTCTCATTATTTGTGCGACGAAGCGGAAACAACAACAAATGATGGTGTGACGGAAACGGCATGGACTTTGAACGGCATTAACAACGGCTAATAAAACGGCTTAACAACAGCCTCGCCGAGTGGAACGCACAATGACAGTTGGGAAGAAATTCAACACGCAGCGTTTCATGACGCCATCGCAAGACACGAAAGACCGTCAAAGCTCCAAGGTTGCCCTCAAGAGTTTTAGGGGCTGTCTAGCCTCATATGTGGAAGTGTCATGGCCGAAATGCTTGAGGAAGGAATTTGGTGCTAACCCACAGGACTGTCAGCGCAGTTCGGCTTGCTGGGATCATCTTGCTGGTTTCCACTGATCACTATCGATGCCTTCTGTGGAGAGCTGTGAAGTCCTGAAAAGCGATACTCCAGAAGGAGCTTCGTTCACACTGGAGAAGAGAAGATTCTGAAGGTTTCACCAAGGTAAGGCGCTCATGTTAGCCAGGGCTAACAAAAAAGCTAGCGAAGTGCAAGTATTACACGTGAACGGCGAGGAGAAGCTTTCTTGTTGGAGACAATCGCACGATCTTAGGAATAAAGCGGCCTAGGCCAAGACAAAGTGCCTTTTGGCAGAGCACGGCCATTGCCGCCGTTTCCAAGAAAGTATAACCCGTTTATAACGACCTTATCCAAGCTACAACCATAACGACTCGGACGCCTACCGCACCGCGCCCCGAGTAACAAAATGTCCGACTGATGGTGTTGCTGCGTTGTTGCTCATTGCGAAGTAACCATGAGGCCAAGGGGTTTGCTATATGAATAGAAAGCGCGGCGGCTGCTCACGCATATATATTTGTGTATTTAAATTAGACTTATTCCACAGTAGCGGTTTATGGCAGCGAATGTCAACGGGAACTCGTCCGAAATGGCTCTCTGCAGTCGGTGTAAAACAAAAGCACTTTTGCAGTTTTTTGACCGTCACACTTCGCTTTTTCCCCATGTTCCCACAAGGGCAGCACTCCTGCTACCCTTACAGATCGAGTATAAAATTATCTTGCCTTATGCATTTGAGCTCAGGAAAGACGGAGCTCCGGAATATTTGGGAATGGTTCGTAGATCTCGAAGCCCCTTCTTCCACGAAGTTTAGCCAGAAATGTTGCATCTTTCCTGCGCTCGTGGATCATAGTCGTTCTACTCATCTTCTAGCAAATAAATGGTTCTCAACAAAGAAGGAATAGGAGAATAACAAGGGAAAACTACAACGCTTTTAAGAACTGATTGGCCGAAATTGCTGATATTGTAAGCCGGGAACTATTGCACCAGTATATTACAGTAACCTTCTTATAGCTGTTATAGGTGCTGTGAACTAGAACGCGTCATTCAAACGAACGAACTAACGAAGGTGCGATTAATTGGGACGTGAAATGGATCCCGGGACGACCGCTACGCGATGGTCAGGCTTCTTCATGAAAGCTCTGAACGAATGGTATGAAGTTCATCGTGTCCCTCGAGCAGAGAGAACCCACTGGGCAACTCTTGCACGTTGCAGGGACGAATGGAGACGTATACTGGCGCCCGCTCGTCTAACTCGATGATCAACGTAGCACAGATGATAGAGATGATTTTGAAGAACTTCTGCTGGCTACCATACTTAATTGGTGCAAACTTTCATAGCAAAAGCTGACCGTAACCAGATTAGTGTGATCAGATTTACGGCGCATCTTGAAGGGCAATTAGGAATTGTGCAGCTGATCGGCAGTTCAGCAGAATCGGCAGCATGAGACCGGCGTAATTCATCCGGAAGTCATCTGCTCTGCACATAGCAATTGAGAGCTATTGTTCACATGCGCCCTCATAAAATGCTGTAGTCAAAGCGCTATTCAACCAACATCTGACCATAATACAATAAGGGTCAACGCGATCAATATTCATGAATAGAAACAATAAAAAGGGGGTCAAAATGCAGGCTAATATCTACGTCCAAATGATTGGAAACCGAAATAATCTTCAGGAACCGGGATTTGAAACATTTGGTATCGTCAGCTTCAAAAATTTTAACTAATATTTAGTTGGTTTCCTATTAACCTTTTCCTGCTATACATCTCTATTGTTTCCTTAGTGAAATACGAATCTTTATAGCCTCCAATTCACCAAACCCGGAGTGATAGAATGGAAACTAAACCACAGGCTCATGCTATAAAAATCCATGAAAAATTGCGGGCAGTTCGGCTAGGTGGGGGGACATTTCGCTCTTTCGCTGTTTCCCATCGTCGTGCTCATTAATTTACAGTTGCCAGGTAGTTTTTGCAAATTTTGAAAGGTGCTAAAAGCGCAAAATGTCCTTCTAACCCCTCCCACCCCGCCGCCGAATTGCGCTATTAGTTGGTTTCTGAATATCTGATAACGAGCCCTCATAAATAAATTTCCGAGGCGCTTCCTTCAAAAAAGACCAAGAGGCGAGTACAAAAAAAAGCAGTGGACTACAAGACTTTGCAATACTTGTAGATTGCCCCAATTCCAAAACGAATAAAATAGCGTCTAGGAATTATCACAGTCTCTACCTCCAACACGCCATTCAAACTTGATAGAGGACCCGAAGTTCAAGAGGCGTGGTAGTCACAATAGATGAAAGGCTCAGCTGTGAGCTGCTTCACCCATAATCACTCAAAGATGATGGCAAGACTCAAGGGCATAGACTGAAGCAAGAACCGTATTACTGGATTTTCACCTGCATCCAACTGCTGGCCAGACTGCCTTTTCGCAGTAGGCAAAGAAAACATGGTAATGAATCTCTAAGAGGAGAACGCCGCGGAACCTCTCCGAGCGAAAGGATCGCATTCCAGCGTGCAAAGCAGCAATCCGCGAGGAAATTATGATGTATTGCATGACAAACGGGCTTGGCGTGCGCTCACGTGTTGTTTTTACTGAATGAGATATCCAATCAGCCTTCTTCCCCCCTGAAAGAAGATAGTCTTCTGGAAGAAGATTCGACTTTGTTTCATTGAAGCGCAGGTAATAGTGATAGCAAGTGGACTTAATTTGACACTCTTTTTCGCTTTGGTACTCGGTTAGGTGGGGACCGAATGGTACTGAGCTAGGTTGCCTTCCTCCGATCAGCTAGACGTTTCATCCCAACGGGGTCGAATAGTTGCATCGGAACGTGCTTGGATATACAGGGGGGGGGGCAAAAAAAGTCATTTTGCCTCCATGACTTTCAAGGCGCTATAAGTTACACTTTATTAAATTTTTCGGACATTTTTACTACCATATTAAAGAGCACATTAAATACTATAATGATACTCCGCCACAGCCTTCTGGAGGAGCGCCATCGAGAGATTCGGCCGCGCGAAAGTGAGTGGGTACCGGAGTTGAGCGAGATCGTTGATTTCTCCCGCCATCCGTAGAACCACCCTATTGAACTCCGCCCAAACCGGGTAATTGAGGGGATTCAGGTCAGGTGACCTACTTGAATATTCCACCTTCTTTGGGTATTCAGCCCCCTTCCCTTCCAAGTAGGCGAGAGTTTCTCCAATGCCCTTCGATTCCATGTGGTGGCACCCAATGCTGTAGCAGTACAAAGTTTCCAAGAAGGTACGGGCGGCGATATGTGAGGAGGATATTCTTCACGAGTTGCTCGATGTAGCCACCAGCGCACACCCTCAGTCTGGGGCCCACGAAGAAAATATCGGTTCATCCATTCCAGGTACGGCCGGTCCACACCATCAACCCGCGCCTTGGTGAATGGGGTGAAGATGATGTCCTGGACCGTAGCGACGTTGCCGGAGCTGCTCGATGTTTGGGTCTTGCAGATCAAGAGTACTGTCTCCAGGTAGCTATCCATGGGTGATTCCATTCAAGAAGTTCCGCAGCTGTTTGGAGGCCACGTGAATTCCAAAGGTGTTCTCCAGTCAGGCCGCGACTGGAGATGACTTCATATTTTGGTGTACATGAAGGCGATTGGCGGCAGCCTGCTCCAGCTTATAGAGGAAGATCTTGGGTATCTCTTCCACCTTGGTATGTTCAATATTCCACTTTTTCCGTGTCTGGGCTGACGGAAAAGTTCGCTTCCATATGTGACTCGGGCTCGGAGATGACTTTTTTTTGGCCCCCCCCCTGTATATAGACAGAACAGGTGGAACCCACTACAAAGCCCGGTTTGGGGGGGGCACCGAACAGCACTGAGCTTGTGAGCTTGTACAAGCTATCGTGCAAAGACCTGAAAATTCTGCGATTTATGTGGCTAACTAGTACAATTTCGAAACATCACAGGCGTTCACAGGTCTAACCAAAGAGAGACCTGTTAGTTCACATGAACCAAGAAAAAGAAGCAGCAAAAGTGCGAACTGCCCCCTCTAACATCAGTCGATCAGCGCCAATCCTGCGGATCACTGTGGAATCCAAACTGCATTCAAAAATATTTCAAAACAATGTGGAATGTGTGGCGCACCCCACAAAGGCACCGATTGAAGCCGTTTCGGAACGTCCTGAGTGTTAATGGTAAGTGGGAAAAAATAGAAAAAGAAAAACCAGAACGAGTTGCTATAAGAAGACGCTTTGAAGGGAACATCTCTATTACAGTTATAATAACGAAGCAGTAGTGGCTCGAAACTGTGGGGTAATCAATACTAATCAATAGTATGTACGAAACACTACCTACGAATTGGAGCCGCTTAGTGTCGTCAATGAGGAGCAGATGATTTAGTGACATTAAAATGCCGTCAAAGTTGTGTCGACCATATGGCAGTTGTTCGACCGCCACAATTTATGTGCACGTGTCCAGCAGGTCTCTCGGATGAACTTTAGTAGTCGGCAACAAGTGCACGAATAATAGTTGCATTTTCCGTTGAAGAGATTCAAATTGAAATATTCTTATTTCAAAAAGGATGGAACCATACTGTACAAACTTTATGAAACAACGGTAGTTGTGAAGAGGGAATGAGCTATCAACAGGTTACAAGAGCGGTCGCAGGATACTATGCTCAGTTTTGAAAAAGCTGAAAGATAGTGTCTTCGCCTCTGATCGACCTTTTTGGAATGTGGTACGCATTCTACTTCCATTCGGAACCATAGTGGTATGTTGAATGCGATGTGGCCGATACAATGACTTGCGGTGGCCAGCTGATGTACGAGTCTGGGTTTCTACCCTCCCATATGAACCTGGTACCAATCTACCGTTCCGAAGGGTATAAGGCATGGTAGGCGTGGGCGGGAGCCGAGCATGGAGTTCATCCCCAGACGCGCGCGGATAAGGTGCTGTCACTTGCACCACCACTTCGAAAAAAGGTGTGGAGAGTGATGAATTTTGTGAGGATGCCAAAGGGAGGGACCGCGATTACGACAAATTATGTTTGCCATGGAATAAATACTGATGACGAACTCCTGGTTTTCGCAGGTAAAGAGTAGTGAGTTTTGAAGTAGACTGGGACAATTCAGTTGTGGGGACACGGCCCATTTCACGGATTGGCGATCCCCAGCCAGAGGGAGTCGTATTTGGTCGCATGCGGAGATGGTGGGGGGGGGCGTCGTATTTGGGCCCAGGAAAAAATTTTTCTGATAGCTGATCTTTTGTTGTTTCAGGGTCGTTGTGAAGGAGGTGGTCTTAACTGCTCGTTACTTGAGGGGGGGGGGGGGGTAGAGGCGTAGTTGGCTTTTGGCCTGTGAGAAGAGGTTACTGACTTTCGTGCGTTTTCCTGTTTTCATGCTCAAAATTTTTGGTAGAAGTAGGAAAGTTCCGGGCAACCCGGAAAAAGTGATATGGAAGTTTGGGAGAATAGGAAAGTGCGGTGGATTAGATGGGTGTCGGGAACGAGGGTCGTATTCATAGGGCCGTTGGGGATTTTGGTCGAGTCGTACCAACCCCTAGGGGGTCGTTACGGACTCGACCGAATTCCCCAACCAATGATGTGCAATGGTTGTGCAAGCTGGCGCAGTTTGTAAATAGTCACGGAGGATATCCCACTTTCACAGCTCGAAAGACAAAAGCACGCACGAACAAGCTTGGCAACGATAAGCTCTGCGAGCTGGTTCCAGCCCCGATCACTTTTTTATTGCCAATATTCCTTAGCAGTCATTTTCAATCCCGTAGAGTCCTAGTTGGGGGAGGGGGGGGCAAGGGCTGGTTGGTCCCGACGTACTTCTTTATGTTTGGTTTGTCTTTGGATGCCTTCGTTTTACCACTGACCCAGTGATCCTGAGCCCTGCCACCTGCGAAAGGTGATTGCGGGCGTTGCTGTCAAAAAGAACCCTAGCTCACAATAAGATGTTCAACTTTTGAGATCTTATAAAGGAGCTTAGGCTTGGATGCTCTCCCAACTTTTTCTAGCGCTCTTCTGTCTAATAATTAATGATCAACCAGTTCAGAGGTAACTCGAAAGAGTTGGTTTATTTATTTACTTATTTATTTATTTATTTATGATGCACGCACGGGTGCGCTACAATATAAGCGAAACTAGATTGGTTACAAAACAAAACACTACCAAGGAAAACCAACGAGAACAAACGAAAACTATGGCAGCACTAATAAACACCAGCGGGGGACCCTCCAGACCTTAAAGTTTCAGAAAACCTGAATGCCCACCATAGTGAGTATGTCAACTTTCTTGAGTCTCCTCTTGAAAACTAAGGTATTTGGCGCCTTCTGCAGCTCTGATGGCAGCGACTGAAGCCATCTTGCTCCACGGAAAAAATGAATCAAAAACCTTGGATACTGGGTCCTGCTTAACTTAGGACATTGGAAGATAGCGAAGAATTTGCAGGTCCCTGCTTGGTCTTAAAGATCCAAATATATTACTGAGCGGTCCAGTCCTAAATTCCCTTTCAGTAACTTAAAGCAGAACAAAATATCACTAAACTCGTTCATATAATAATGACTTAAGGTTGAAAAGGTGTAGGCGCTCCTTATAGCTGGGTAAACCACGCGGTTGTCGGGCTCGGATGGCATCGGTTACTATCGCAAAATCTGTTGTGAACTTTGCTGGACCTTACCTACTTCTTGCCTGAAATTTTTCGGTATGAGGGCTCCATATCTGCGAGCCATATGCAATTATGAGGACGACATATGCTTTATGAAGTTTAAGCAGAACTGATGGATCATTTTAAGTCAAATTATTCTGAAGTTGATTAGGTATTATAATAGTTAATTACGAGTAACCAATGCGTCGGGCGCAATTTTAGGCAGGACTAAATCTGGAACCCCCGCGCCAAATCCCCGAAGGGCAGAGTCCCTGGGAATGACCCTAATGCTGTCTGGGATCCTTTCACTTTGTTGGAGTTTGCATTGTCGCTCACGGCAAGGAACGAACGGTGTCGCCGCTTTGATCGAAAACCGGTCGCGACACAATTTCGCTTTCAGTGAGTGGAAATCCGCGAAAAACGAGGTGATCACACTGCAGTGACGATCGGTTCCGCAACGACTGCACGACCTGTGTGGTAGCCAGACACATAATGAAAAGTGGTGTGTCAGGTTTCAGTAGTAAAGTACCAACAACAAAGGCGGGAAAGCGCGACGCAATCCAAAAAGTTCTGGTTCTTCATCGCATCACGACAACATGGCGCGGAGGGGTTGTAAAGATTTCAGTTCAGCTGAATGGGGGAATCGTAAGCATATAATAACCAACACAATCAAGTGAGGAAAACACCAAATGCGAAGAGTGCAAATGAAGGCAGCTATGGGTAAAGAAGCGTACACCTACATAGTATAGCCACGGTAATTTATTTATTTATTTAATCATTTAGTGCACGCACAGGTGCGCTTTTACAACACTTGGCTGTACTGAGTCTAAATCCAAAACTACAATCCTACCTAACGCTAAACTGTGAGAACAGACAGTCGGTAAAATAGGTAGGAAGTTCTCTAGTTCAACAAAAATTGATGGAGAAGCCAACTCTTTACCAGTTGCAGGCACCCTCTGAACTGGGTAACCCTCCATTAACTCGATGAAATTAACTTCAGTGGCGGATGACGCTAGGGAAAAGGTCACTCCTAGAAGACAACCAAGCATGGAATCGGAAACTGAGTTTTAATACAGAACTATGGAGAACATCCTTGGCCTCGACTCGAACCCACTCTCATGCATTCTGGAACACCATGTCTATCCACTGCGCTATAGAGATCCGCACGACCGTTTCTGACCGTTTTTTATTGTCTTCTCCCCTTCTCAGTGGTATACTTATGAAGCTTACATGCATGGGTACGCGACATTGCGAAGACGTCAAGACCCTGTTTTGTACACCGGCTCTCTCATGCAACTCATTAAATTGGTCAAGTCGCATTTAAATTTACCTGAAGTTACCGCCACTTTTTCGCGTGGAAGTCATGTGCGTGGCGCATTCGAAAGTGAGGTTGATTAATACTGGGATGCCGGCACTGCTATGCAATATCACTGTATCCGCACGCGTCAGTCTGTGGAGTCGGGACAGAACGTGTGGCTATGCGAAAGCGTTGACCGAGGAAAGTAAATGATTTTGTTCTCTGTTGAACTTCAGCCTTAAAAGGTGACTTGTAGGGTTCCCGTGCCCGGAGAGTAAAAGGATTGATTGCGCTCAGGATTTGACCCTCGCGAAGCGCGCTTTTAGCCGGTCACTCAGGAACCTCACTTTCACATCAGCCAATATTCAATGTGTATAGCAGGCGTTACAACTTCGCAAGCATTTTTCCGGCGGCTATACGACGGCCACCCGAAGTTTGTTCCAGAACTATGAAAGTATTCGATTCTTATCGCAATACAAGCGTTCCTGGCTCCTTTGCCAACATTTCTTATGAGAACCTCTAAAGGACCTTTCGAACTGAACATCTTCACGGGTGTATGGAAAACGAAACTGCGGTGGTCATAGAAGCAAATGTTTGGTTTGCTTACCGTACGTACTGTACTTGATGATCGCTGTCGAACTGCGCGTACTCACCTTAATGTCTTCCATAACCAGGTGACTATCTGGTCACAAACTTACTAGGAGTATAGACGCTCTGTCATTTACATCAAGATAGGCCCTATGATCGCATTTGCGCTAGGGCAATACTGTGCTCGTGATTCGGAGGAGGCTCAACTTACGACGCTCCCCCGCAAAAAGGACCGATCAATGTCCGAGCTTTAATTACTCTAAAGTGTATTCGCTATTACTTTACACAACATATTAAGTTGCAAGTTGAATGTAATTGTTATAATAACAACTTTCCGTGTTCGTGGGATCCATAGACCCTCTAATGATGCCTGAGAGCTTTCATTAATTACCATCAATTACTCCGAGAAATTAATAAGCAAAAACATTGAACACAGTAGCTCGTGAACTCAGAAATGCCCCACATTCAAGCCCAATTCCAGCGACATCCTGCAGCTACAGTCGCGGAAAAAAAAACTTGGAACAAGCCCAAGTCGCGCGCATTTTTAATAGTTTTACATATAATTTTGAAATTGCACATGAAAACTTTGTTTGCTCAATCAAATGAGTTAATATGCTATTCCAAAAATAAAGTTGGTTGATTAATTCGTTACCGGACAGAATTTTGAAGATTATTGCGATGCGGCATGCCGCTGCCACTCTGATATTGGACCGGTTTTCAAAGTTTCTAATGCTTTGGGAACAACATAGGTTTCTCGAGAGTTGTAAAAAAGAAATGGAAGAAGGGAGCGAACACTCAGACAGGTGTGATCTTCTTCCGATGGATTGCAAAGCATTAGAAACTTTGAAAACCGGTCCAATATCAGAGTGGCAGCGGCATGCCGCATCGCAATAATCTTCAAAATTCTGTCCCGGTAACGAATCTAATCAACAAACTTTATTTGGAATAGCATTTTAAGGCGTACTTTTTGAGCAAACAAAGTTTTCATGTGCAATTTAAAAATTGTGTGTAAAACTATTACGCGACTTGGGCTTGTTCCAAGTTTTTTTTTCCGCGGCTGCAGATAACAAAAGAAGGCTCCTTTCAATTGTTCTGATTTGAAATGAGAACAAAAAGCGAAGGAAAAACGTCGTACAGCCGAGTGCGCTTGACGTGTCCAGTGTTGGCCGGCGCTCGTTTTTTCTATTTGAAGTGCACTTAGCCGCTCATCTCCTAGCGGTCAGTACCAGCTTAGCGCGGGCATAGTTTTTGTCTACGTGGTCACACCCGACCACATACAGCTGTCTGCTATACTAGCTTTATGGAGAATGTCAACAAATAATTAGTATTTAAATAGGCGAATAAAAATAATAAATAGTGGACAAACGATAAATAAGCAACCAAATAAATGAATGTTACAGA
>MU941997.1:0-40213 GCA_036418165.1 Cooperia oncophora
AGGTTTTCGCTATTGAGATATTTACCAAAAATTTAGGGGTTAAGAACTTATGCACCAACCTAATAGAATATGCATAGGCACAACGAGCCGGGAGGTTAAAGGCAGCTGGCACGATAATTTGATACTTGTTCTAAAATGCCAGCAAGGGTGTTAACTAGGTGAGGGAAGTGGCGAAAAAGCGCAACAAATTAGTAAAAAACCTGCGAAAAACCTCTGTTTTTCACCTCAGAAATCAATTGTAGACGAATTTCGCGTTGGCACCATGCCAGTGGTGGCTACGGCAGATACAGCCGCGTGTACGCACTCATATATTGGCTGCAGCCGTATCTCATCAATCCTTTCGCTTGATATTGTACTTCGCAAATGAACCGACGAGCGTCAGCATTGGTCGGACTTTTGTGAGCGGATGGGCGAGGCAGGGCCCATCATTGTTGGGGATTCCCCAACAGGGGGGGGTCGTATTTGGCCGCTGGGAGAGGGGGGTCGTAATGAGTGCGGTAGCCAGTAACGAGCAGCGCAAAGGTGTCAGTGTGCTGAGTCCTGTGTAGCGAAACTTGCTTTGTAGAGAATCCGGATATGTAAAAAAAATAGTACAAAACTTTCTTTGATTGAAATAACTGGAAATATTAATAAGTCGACATCATCTCGTAAGTAGGTATATGGCTAAACAGTACTCATACCCTGGTCCGCTGCGGATGATGGGGCGTGTCCGAGCGACCGCGCTTGGCGCTGAGCCAACCTGTTTTTTCCTTTCGACAAACGACAGGACTACCATATCGTTCGTATCAGACGTTCCATCATCCGCAACGGACCAGGGTATGAGTTGTACTGTTTTCCAGCTATTGATCTCCTTCATAACAGTCAGCAATTGGCGGAGCACAGATCTGGCGGCGTCGGACTTGGACACGCCTCATCATCCGCAATGGACAATGCACAAGTGCATAGGTTGGCCATGGACCTCCCCAAATCCTACAAACACATCTGCTCGTGTAGACAGGCATTGCGTGGAACTTGCACCATCCCACTACCTCTGCGTGGGAGCCTAAGCATGGCGCATCCACAAATGAAGCTAATGGGCGCTAAAACACCTACTGCTTGCTCCTATTCCACGAAGGGATGCATTCCAGATGCATTCCTGGATATCCGAGTACGCTCGCTTGAAACGCAGAAAACGGATTTTTCGAGCAGCTCGGAGTGCTCCCTAATAAATCCCCAACGCAATTATCTCATGAATCCCGGAAACTTCAGAAACAATTCAAGTAGTTTTTAAAAAGAGGAAATCTTCTAGTTCGTATTCGACACCGGTTTTAATTTGCAAACTATTGAGTTTTTAGGAGAATATCTTCGTCCAAACGCAGTACGCAGTTTGCAGCAAAAGGGTTAAAAATCTCAATACACAGATTTCGCTCCTAATTTGGCGACCTTCCATAAAACGATTTCACCACCTTTTCGGGAAAGCTGCGAACATCTGCTTTCTTAGCACAAACTGCGTTTTTCGCCTTTTTCAAAGGTCAGCCTTTGAAGAAGTTTATGGCCATTCACAAGACAAGTTCTTTAGTCCATTCACAACGCGCCCCAAAATCACCTTGCGTCGTTGGCCCTGCCAGAATCCCTTCAATCGGATTTCTCGCTATTTTCGCGAGCTGGACTGCGGTGTTCTGTGTGTCCCTTGTTTTTTGTTCTGTTTTCTTTATTTTCTAATGTATATATTTTCTCCCACTGGTGGGCCAAACGATTAATCAGTATAAAGACGTTTGTTCGCCATTTCGGCATTTCTGCGCTTCTTTTTTTTCAAATCGATACGTATAGGTTGTGCTGTCCGCAGTTTCGTCTTTTCTTCAAAGTTGTCAAGCATGAATGCGACCTTAGGCTTTGTAGGGTGGGGGGGGGGGAGGACATTAAGGCAACATTCTCGCCACTTCACATCGTATTCATTGCTTCACAAAAGTTGACAGGTATTCCTCCAAACTTTCAGTAGTATCACTTTATGTCTTTACAACTTAGAGTCGCCCATATAGGTAATATGCCTAGCTCGAGCTCGAAAAAAAAACAGTTTAAAAAAAGGGGGAGAGGGGTTCGTAGCGAACTCGCAAAAGGGCAGTTGGGTCGTACGGGCTCGACGAAAATCCCTATTTGATGCTGTGCCCTGGGGCGAGGTGGGTAGGATGCCGTTGTAATGCTTAACACGACTTATTGACGACGATGTCGGACAATGCTGTCCGACAGCATACTGCTCTAATAATAAAGACGTGCGAGCAACCAAATTTGTTCAAAAGATGTCTATAGGAGTAGGCTGAAATTCTGAAACGAAAACAGCGGCCACAGTTGTTTGACAACCGACTAGCATCGGCGCTCAAAATACTTTAAAGTCAACTAAGATCTGTTTGATAACTTGTCTCGTGGGTAACTCAATTCTCGCTTAACCAACGAACATATACGGCATTCCTCTTCCCCCAAGAAAATGCCTGACGCCCGCGCCGCGCCACGGTGTCAAAATATGTTAGGTCACCAAAATCGATGAAAACTTGTCTCGTGGGTTAGCTTGACACCTGGCAAACGCTTTATCACGCCGTTGCCTAGCAAAACTGCCTGGGGCGCGCCGGCCGCCAAAAATGTCCTAATCATCAAATTCCCTGAAAACTTGTCCCTACCCGGTGAACCGACCTCCTCAGTAAAAATATCATGTCCATTTAACGCGTTGACGACGATTTTCGTCAAGGTGGACGACAGAATGTTTGTCTTGTGGAACCGTGTCGCCCCATCCTGTCCCAACACTAAGTATATAATCTGCAGATCTAGCGACTTGTTTCACTTTCTTTCATATGAATTGTTCAATAGACAAAACATTTTCGGGTCGAGGGATGCGATATTGTTCTTTAGGAGATCAAACCACCCCGGGAGACAAATTTTCAGTCAATTCTGTCTCCAGAGGAAGAATTTGGTAAAAAATGGCCTGATTTTGGAAGATTGGAGTAAGAGCTAAATTGTGTCAAAGATTCGAGATTGCTATACTCGTCTCTTGCATTTCTCGATACATTTTGGTCGTAGTAATTCATTTATTTGGAAATTACTAAGTTTCAGTGTAGAAAAATGTGCCGTCCCAGGCGCAAGTCATGGGAAAAATGGCTCGTCGTCAACGTGTTAATGGGGGCTACATATAAGGGCACCTTTCTTGGGAAAGGCGCCACGCAGCGCATGGGTGCCTAATACAGTCCTGCTAGATGTAATAGTCCTACACTTCTTACAGATTTATCGCGCACACTGCTTTTATCGAGACTTTCTTTTTGAGAAGGACTTTCTCCGCATCGAAATACTGGGACGTAATGATCGTATAAGTATGTAATGAAATACAGTGCGAGAATATGCAAATGAAGGATATGGGCACATTACGACAGCAACCTGAATCTTATAAAAAAAGAAAGTTCCGGGGCAGTCTTGAGTAAAGGGCTGAATACAACATATGCACAGGCACAATGAGCCGGAGAGTTGAAATTGTGTCTGAAGATACACTTATTGAAGTTTTAAATTATTTCAAGGAAGATACTATTTTGTAGATACACTTATCGAAATTATAAGTCCTTTTGAGGAGAATACAGTTTCGAAGATACACTTGTCGAAGTCATAAATCCTTTCAAGGAAAATACAGTTCCAAAGACACTCTCATCAAAGTTATAAATCATTTTAGGGAAAATACATGTACAATCAAAAATTGAACCTATTCAACAGTATATACCTTCTCGTTACCTCGGAAGATGAAATGGTGTATGAAGATACAATTATCAAAATTATAAATATTCCAAGGAAAATACAATGTCAACAAGCAAAGATTAGCTCTATTCCTATACCATGTGCGAGCATGTTACCAGATGATTGGTGGCATCATAGCCATTTCATCCACTATCACAATAAGATAGCATTTTTGTGAATGATGCAATAGCTATTCCTTTTCAGGAGAGCAATAGCGTATTCGCCCTTGATATTTTCGACGAAGTTCAGGGGCATGCGCTTACATTTCTAATGTTGTTGTTGCAGAAGTGTCACTTCGTTACGCAGATGCTGTCGGAGTAGAATAAATTTTTGATAGTTGACTTTGTATTTCAATTTGAAATGATCAACAACTTTGTTAAGTGTATTTCATAAACCAGTTCAACCTTTCGTCTTGATGTGCCTGTGCATGTTCTATATTTGCTCACTTTGCCTCTTCTTCTTCTTTAAGATTCAAATTGCCATAATTATCTGCCCATATTCTCCTTATGGTTATCCCTGCGCTGAATGTTTATTACATGAGAAGTCACTGCTGTTTATTAGTTTCCAGAATATCTTTGTCGATATCTTCTCAAAAAGAGTGCTTTGATGGTGAGTGATGCTTCTGAAGGCGGTGTTTATCGACGGGGGGGGCATTCTGCTTTTCATAGATTTGCCAACCCATCTAGGTACCCTTTTTTCGAGTTGACACGTTTTAGGATGGTGGCTAGACGATCTTGCTCCAGCTTCACAAGCGTTCACAAGTTTTACCAGAGTGAGATTAACCGGAACCAGGGAAGCAATTATAATACAAGTCCCCCCCTCACCGTCGATAAACAGCGCCCTTCTGAAGAGCTCTTCGCATGCAGTCAATTTTGAGTGTGTGGGCATCAAGACGAATAAAGGCATTTTAGTTGTTTTCATTTCTCATCGACTGGAGTTTCTGTTAGAGGGCGCTCTGCGGTTGGGGAGGGTCACGCCTCATCCAAGTTTGCCTCCCTTATGTAAGCATAAAGTAGTGAAGAAAAGTGTTCACAACTCCAAAAAATCTTATGACTAGTCTACCAGGAAAAGTCAACATCTGCCCTGCCCAGGGTTTACGCGTCTTGGAACGGTGAACTCAGAACTGTCTTCAAAATTTGCAGAACGATTCTCTGAACGGAGTTATGGAGGGTTTTATCCCCGCATGGTCGTTTCACATGCGAGGAAACGTGGAAGCGTCTTTACATCTATGTGGAGTCGTCATAGTCGACAAAGCTTCTAACATCTCTGCTCGCCTGCACTACCCTATAAGGGAACCTGCGATCAGTTTTTGAAAGTGTAGACCCATTGTGGCCTGAAAGAGTGCTTCTGCTTGTACCCCTCGTAACACGTGTCACAAGGGTTTTTGCAATGAAATACCATCATATTCATGTTCAGCGGGTTAAATTACCCCTGGGGACAAGTTTCTAGCCGAATCTGATTTTTCGACCTCACTTGGAAAATGTGGGCTATTCCATGGGTAATTAGCAGCAGATTGGAGCTCACCTACCATGACTGGTCTCGGAATGGGATTTCCTCCCGATAGTCAAGAAAATGATGCAGACGGCACAAATAAGTAAGCCAGGTACTGTTGTTTGCGAAAAGACATGACTGAAGAGTTATTTCAGTTCGAAGACCAGTCATCACCAGTATGCTAGTTATATCAGTCAGCCATGACTATCCATACCCCATTTTTTCGAAGTTGAGTCAGATTTGCTAAGGTGACGTCCCTAGGGGTTATTTGACCCCCTGAACACGAATATGATACCTGTTTTGCGCGAAGAGCGCTGTGAGTCGCGCTACATGTGCCAACGCTTCGGCGCCAGCGCGCCCGTAAGAAGAAAAACAGTAAAGAAAAACCTCCATAACTCCGCTCAGAGAATCGTTCTGCAAATTTTGAAGACAGTTCTGAGTTCACCGTGTCAAGATGAGTACAGTGATGTGCATCTCATTGCAAATGGCCAGGCTGACCTGTTGACCTGTCCTGCTAACACCAGCATGAAACTGTGTGAAAAGGTCCCGCCCAGAGCAGCTACGATGAATCATATCTGTTTCTTCTTGATGAGCTTTTCATGATGTTTTATTGGAGTAACAATATGCAAATCATCTCAAGAAAATTATTAGGTCTCTGAACATACCACAGAAACTTCTCAAAATTTGAAAACCAGCTTTGTTGATGATAAAATGGCTTTGCTGGTCAACTTTTCAAGCAATTCGTCCTTTCCAGGTCCTAAATCCTTATTTGCAAGTGACCCGTTCAAGTGCCCCATCATACAAGGCTAGTTGCATCACAAGAGCACCAAATAGGAAACCCCTTGACAAAGAAACCAAAATTCCGGTTTAACCAGCTTCGAATTCTCACTGAATGAACACCAGGGAAGAAGTGAAGCACCACTGGGACTCCAGACGTCATACTCGTGATGATTCCCAGACCACGCAAAGAAATGAAAGGCATGAAATCGCCTGTGTTGCTGTGCACTCATTGCGGCTGTTCAGCCTCGGGCTGCTCGCACGGATACAAGACGCTTCCGAAACTCTGTCACCTGATAGGTGCTCTTTGGCGCATATAGCCAACATCCTGCCCGTGTCTCCGACACAAACTTCACAGTTCAGACACTGAAGTTGATATACGGTCCCTCGATGTGCACAATCTCCAATAGGGACAAGCGACTCAGTTTTCGATCACGCATGCACGGTCACACAAGCTATTGCGGATTGGCTGAAGTTCGCTTGTCCCTTGGTGTACTGGTCAAGGTAATGTCGTTCTCTGAATCCGCTCATGGAATGCATTGCCTCAAGCTGTATGAAATGAAAGGAAGTTGGAGATGCATCATGTCTTCTCAGTCTCTCCGAGGATCTCCCGCCGGCATTCATTCTTGCAATCTTGGAAACTAATCTGCGTGACTCCTTTCCTTCCACGTTGCCTGTACATACACTCCTTATCCCTGAGCCAGAGTAGGCGTGGCATTTGAACATGGCACGGAATTGGTTACTCGTGGAATATTCCAGTCTGGGACAACTGTCATCTTGTTCTGTGTTGGACAGAGACACGACAACAATTGTGTCAAGATGAAAATATCTCACCAGAAGCATAGACACCTTCAGGTCAATTTGGAGCATGCGGGCACGATGGTCTTGGAAACTAATCTGCGTGACTCCTTTCCTTCCGCGTTGCAGTAGGTGTATACCCGAAATACCCGATCTCAGCTATTTCGGGTATACACCTACTGTGTCCCAAACATGTTTTGAACAACAGCATTTTTCACCGCTTGGGTGCCCAGACTTGGCGTTGAGGGGGATGTTCTTGAAGCTGCTTTTTCTGTACCATTTCACACTGAAAATTACTCGAGATATTTATCTGAAATTTGAATAAGGGAGCCAGCCTTCGCGTGGGACTTCTTTCCTAAACTTTATGTGCTGCGATTGTCGGTTTAGAATATTGAAGAGTTTATCTGTTTTGCACGGCGTTGAGGTAATCACGCAGCAGTCATACCGACAGTATATCGTAGGCAAACGAGGTGCCACTGGTCTCTCCCCCTGCTCGCAGGGTAAGGCAGATAGCTGGAACCGGTGCTAGTCGTTGGCCATCGAAATCAGTGCGGTAGTTCTTCAGTGCAACACTACTCAGCGCTATCTTACTTCGCGATCGGATCGCTCGATTGGATCGCGCCATCGGACCGCTCGACTGGATTCCGCGATTGCGACCGGGGGCGCTTTACCGCCAAAATGTGAACGCCCGTGAGGAATCTAAAAGAGTACGACTATAAGAGAAATATAGCAAGTACAACATTTCAGGGAGTAACATACTTTCCGGAAAATTTCAGAAAACGCCAGGCATGCATGCGCATGAGAAAAACAAAGCAGTTTGTGAACGCGGCCCAACTTAATTCTGTTGTTATGGTGCTCGCAGACCGGCGATGGAGCGCCCTCTGTCGCAATCGCACGATCTCGAAGTATGAACGCGCTCTAGTGCTTGAATTGTACACGTGAGTGATCCCCGAGTTTCGTCCCAATGCCTACTCGTCGTTTTCGTCTGGAGCGTGTTGCGCTGGATTATGCGAAGAAACTATTTGAAAGCCACCGGTTGCGCAGAGGGCCTAGGAGTTCGATTTTCCAGCGATTTCGGGAAGTCTGGCTGTCAAGGTTGGTCCCATATGGGAAGTTCTTGCCGGTTTCGTGTTTTTTCCTCACTCCTGTATACTGACGCGTCTCTTAGCTAATGCAAGCAAGTAACTCAGCACTACTATATATAACACTTGGTCGAGGGGCTTGTCCTCTATCAATGTTCCCTTCTAGTGCTCACATCGAGAACCGCACGGAGCCTTAAAATGTTTCACACATGATCGCTATTGTTGCGCTATGTTGGCTGTCTGATAGTGAGCTTACCCATGCGAATGGGGTTAAAAGATGCTGAGCTAAGGGTTTAGCGGTGACCCCATGGGACAGCTTATTCCGCAAACATCCGTTTCAGGAGTTGTGCTTAGACATTTCATGTGCTATTGTTGCACTATGTATTACAGAAGGAAAGCGAAAGCGTGAGGGGTGACAGATATGCCTGCCACCGTAGTAAGCAGAGCTGAAACAGATCAGTGGTAAGCAGGCTCTAAAGCATGACCCCGCATTTAGCTTATCGAGTGAAAACTGGTATATTTCCTCAATTTCTTATAGCAACTACCAGAACTGTATACTAGAGGTAGTCGTTCTCAACCAAAACAGTGTTTTCAACATTCATACTCATTCACAAATAGAATTGGTTTGTTAGCTTTGTTTTTCAAATAGTTCCAACGTTTAATAACATCAATACTAAAGAATTGAGTGTTTTCAACATTGTAATGAGCGCTTCCACCTCTGATAGCAGTCTTCTGATCCTCTCGAGTTACTCCCGTTGTGGGACGATGGAAAAAAGGAGGGGATCATTTTACAGATAGCTCCACACCTAGTATATAGTTAGACTCAGATCACAGCACATTACTATCTCAAAACGCACACACATAAAAAAGAGCAAATCGAGTAGTTCGCTATGAATGCAGTGACCTTTCCCCCTGCAAAATAAAATTTCGTTCGGGGGAGCCACTGGAGCCGAAGATATTCTTGTTAGATTCCGCAGTTACTTGAATAATTTTACCAACAATGACAGAAGTTTCGCCTCTGACGATATTCCAGCTCAAACCACCAATAGCTCTGAAAACTGGCTTCTGGTTCTCTCTCGTTGTCTTTTGGAGTTTCTTTTTCATCCGAGCGAAGCAGTTGTTGATAGTTTTATCGCTGTTATCGCTCGACTGAGAGTGTTCAGGTTCTATCTTCGTAAAACTTCAGCATTGTTGATACATTTGATAAATTCATTCGCGCCTGCGAGGCCGTTAGGTGGAACCCTTTATTTATGGTCTGACGTTTCAATAAGATCTTCTTCAGAGACCTAAACCAGGCTCACGGTTCAGAAGCTGTTCTCTCTAAATTGTCAAGCGCCTCCACTCCCAAGCGTTTCTGTCAAGAGAACGGCTGAAAAACTCTGAATGCAAGAAAAGGGTCACTTAGTCACCAATGTCAAAGGTAGCCACTCTTCTAGTAGTTCTATCACGAGCAGGAACTGTGCCAACATTACATGGAAGCTCCAGTATCAATAAAAAGCCTCTGGCACAAAGTAAATGATTCGATCTACTGACGCGCTCTCATTGGCGGCTCATAATAATTGCTGCCTCAAAACTGCTGCTTCCATTGAGGTTTGATTCATGCTAATTACTTCTCCAGTGCGCAGTGATGTTCGAAACTCTGCTAATCCTTACAGGGTCTCATACAGGCAGTCATAATCATTGCAAAATCCTTTTACTGCGGACGCGAAGCGAAGCCTTCGTTCGACTTTACACGAGTTTCACGCCCGGACTTATCTACCGGACTTTAGGGCTTCGACTGTTGTGGCTTGCTTTTGTACGCAAAGGACATTTAACGCAAAAATCAAGGCTGCGCCGCTCGTTCAGAAATGATGCCTGGGCATCCCCAATCAAGCGCATGGTCTCCGACTCTGTAGCACCGGGACCGCGAATTTGAACTGAATTCTTTGTTGCGAAAACGCTTCGCTCACTGCGAGGCTATCACCGCGTGCTTCCCATTTTTATGACATTTTGTTCCAACTTTCTCACTTGAAGCGAAGCTCAGCAATGGCAGTTACGAAAAGCACGTTCCATCAGGACACGTTCATCCCTCAGGAACACATTTTACGACCGCGAGACATTAGGAATTGGTTCAGAAACGAAAGTTCATATGTTGTTCAACTCATCAGCTAAGTAAATAGAGAAAGTTCAGCAGTTCACTGAATGAATACTCTTTAACTTCGAACATTGTACAGAATGTGGTATGTGGCGAAAGGAGTCGTTTCAGAGACTTGCTCTCACTTGCAAATATCATAAAGATAACAGCTCTTTCCCCAGTCACATCACTTGTACCCATATGACATTTTTCATTTCCTATCATATCATTCGTAATGACAGGCCTACACTCTCGCGACAACGAAGCCTGCACAGGCTCAGGTGTATGTACATGAGACTGCCCGTGTGTCGTAATCCTCCTCTCGCATTCACGGGATTGAATAACGTCCCATTTTGTGGAAATGAAAGGTGCTCTGCGAATCTGAGCTGTCCACACATCGCATTGAAAGCACGAAATATTGAAGACAAATGAGACTCAGCCCCGCGTACGGTCCTTGCAATGTACGAGGTGAATGGGTCCACAGCTGGAGTAGTTGAAACTTTTAGGTCAAAAGGGCGCAGGAACGGGCCGCAAGGCAGTGATGACCGTGAGCGATTGGCATACCCATGCTAAGCCCATGTTATCCTCATAGTGAAGTATTGGTGCTAAGGTCTTGCAAAGAAATACGCACCTAGCTGTCAGAGGTGAAGGGCCATTAGCGCGCTTGACTATGGGAGCAATGACAAGGCTATATCATATTCGATAATTCGCTTCCTACCAGTCGTTGTCGCATACCCGCTTCAATCTGGAAGAGAACGGCTTGGCGCCGTGGCACACTTATACTGCTTGAAACGCCCCCTCATCTGCAGCGAACTAGAAGTTCACTCATACACACACGAAATCCAAGCGATGTAGTAAGCGAGGCTGCGTGTGTGGCCGTGGCCATACGTTTGGTGAGACCATTCCATGTTCAAATGCCACGCCTACTCCGTCTCAGGGATAGGAGGCGTATATAGTAGGGCCTCACTGATTTCCTCATCAACTGTCATCCGGTAATCATTGCAGAGGTCCAATATTCACCACTCAGGCGATTTTGAGAACAGGTCGTATGCCTGAAAGAGGGTTGTCAACGCTGAAAGCTTTATCATGTTGCTTGTTTCTAGTCATGCTAAAGAAGTGTTAGATAGAGCACGGAGTACTGGATGAATTTTATTTCACATTATTAACAAATGCACTTGTCGAAACATGCAAGAGCATATTAGCGTTACTATTTATTACATAACATTTGACTAAATAACATTCTTCAAACTACCAGACTGAGAAAAACTCAACGACGAGTGTCTGTAAAACAAATTCTTCTTCAGAGAGGGAAAGAACTGATTGAGAGAAGGGACGTGATGAACGCATCTAATCAGCGCTGAGAATTCAAACTCTAAATGACACCTGTACGCAGTAATGTAGTTGAATAAGAAATCGAGCAACAGTGGAACGTTATTTTCGTTATTGAGTGAAATGCTGGTCACACGCTGGTCCTTACTTTGGTCCAAATTTACGATAATGTTGTTACACTTTGCATAGACCATCCTCGCACGAACGTGTTCCATGAGGAGCGCATTTGGAACACAACACACCGGTCTCAACAAAAGGCTGTTTCGTTTTACGGTAATTCCACCTGCAATAACAACGCATCTGAGCCATTCGGATCGCAGAAACATGAGTTACCCTTTGTCAAAGTTGCAGTGAACCGTCAAGGTTGCGTTTTTGTTTTTCTTCACTGCGCAGCCTACATACTTTGCCATATCGTGAGCTATCTGAAAATTGAGAAGGTATAATTCTGACCATTAATCAATCCTGCTAAAAGCGTTTTCTGTTATGCATTTGCAGCCAATTACAGCTAGTAAAGGAGACTTGAAAATTACATACACTGGCAACGCCAACTTTCATTGCATATTCTTCGAACATTTTAGGCAGCTCTCGATCAAGGTTTCCGCGGAACTGGCTAAATTGTGGCACTGCAAGTTTCTAGAAAAGCTCACAGAAATTCAAAGTAAAAGCAAAGATTGTGTTGAATAGTGGAAAAGCTTATGTATACTGGCTTCTTGTATCTCCAACTCAGCAGGTCTTGCCTTTGTTATGCAGAAATGTAGCTATTCTCGGGAGCAACTGAACTGCTCAAATCTAGTTGGGAAGGACACCAGCAAATCGTGTATTGTGTCTCCGCTGTTAGTTGCTAATCTGATGTTCCATAACGATCTTAGTGAGTTGAATTGTCCCCAGCCTGTTGCTAGCTACCTCCCGAACGGTCATGTTATTTCGCTAAATTCGCCTAACTGAGATTCTAAGAAATCGTTGAGCCATTTTTCAAGGTCCATGTCGTTGCTAAGTGTAGGATTTATTTTACATGGCCCCAGGCAGCAGAAATTGTGATATTCTGTTGGCGCAAGGTCCGTCGATCATGATGTGAGGTTGCTCAGTCGAATTCGTTGAGAGACCCCGGTGATTTCTGAATGTGCGATAACGCAGCACCTACCGTATGTTCGATCTAGTCGAACGTATCTGTTTCAGACCAATAGCTTAGGCCATTCGTTGGGCTCCACGATGAAATGGATTAAAAGATCACCGGGCTCTTCTTCAATTCGCAGTGCAGTAGAACCTCCCTATGACATCAAAAGGTCGACCAGAGTGGGCCTTTAGGCTGATTTACATTGCCGTGGTCAAGTTTGGCAATCCTACCTTTCTTCCAATCTCTGCATATGTACATGTCTTGGGCCCCACTCTTCTCCTTCTCTTTTCTTTTTACAAGTTTTGATTGTTTTTGCTACAGTATTACTTTCGCAAGCCTGGATCGGGGTGTGGGGGGGGGGAAGTAACATCCAGCCATAAAGGAAGGTTCAATGTAATTTTGTAGTCCAAACAAAGCCCCTCGGATAAGTGTACATATTTCCTGTGACGAGCGGGTCTGGGAAAAAAGGAGAGAACTTATCTCCCAACCTTTTACTTGAGTTAACGTCGCTTACGTCGCATACGCGTGGAGCGGCATGCTGATAATACAATGCAGTTGTTAAGGAAACCGGGTGGTAAACACTTTTTCGGCCCATATCGCGTTGGGTGGGCAGAAGAATGTTATCTAGTAACAATTTCTCGGCCCATAGCGCGTTGTCTGGGCAGAAGAATGTTATCTAGAAGTCCTCCAGGAAATAACGACAGGACCTGGGCAGCTGTTTGCATGTGAATAGAGGCTGAACAGATTATGAAGTTATGAAGCTGTCATAGTGCTGGAGACCTATTAGGTCGACGTTGATGATGAAAGGTTTCTGTTCTGATGACAGAGAAATAGATGAGGGCTTCCTCAGTTCGTCAGAGAACATTCCTGTTGCAGGCTCGGGAAGTGCCTTCTCCATTACTGCTGAGTGATCTTTGCTGGCGTCTAACATGAACAAACTTTTCTCAATCGATGCACAATATGTTTCTGCTTGCTGCGAGAGCTTTATGTTTGCAAAAAGTATAATACCTTCGAGTTCTACACATTTGGAACTAGAAGCTTTCGAATCACACCTCGTATGTCTGATCCATCCGCCGCTGTTGTCGTTTTTGCTTTCAGTGAACTTTAGAGCCTTCTTCTCGTAATCGCAGCTGTACTTCTGTAAAATACATGTGTACCATCGAAGCATAAATATGCAGTATATCAGCTCCTTGGGTGTTTCACTATTTCGACGGCAAGGCTTTTAAAAGTCATAAATTCCCAACTTTTCCATGTCTCTCAAGGGATCTGAGACGGTACTTGAGAATGAAGATTATTCTAGAAGTAATTATGCAGGTACTAAAAATGTTCAGCGAACAGGATGTACGAGCAATCTATAAGCCGCACGGACAACTAAAGAGTCGTCAGCTAAGAGTAAAAACAGGAAATAAGAAAGTGGCTGTCAAAACATAGTCGAACATAGTTATCCTCAGGAACTAGAATATATGTGTATGCACCTATTTTTTTCCAAAATATATAAGAACTATACCAATTTGTTCATCTTTGTTGCAGTCGGTGCTTCCGGATGCAAAAGCTTGGGATTTCCTTTGGCTACCTTTCGCCGCACATCGTTGATTGAATTTAATATAGCTGTTCTTTGAGCGCTATTCAGACCTCCTTTAGTATCTGGACAGTTGACTGAAATATCGAGGTGCACCTGCTCTCCAAGTTCTCTTTCCAAGGCACTTCTGAACTCACTCGCGGTCTCCAAAAGTTGCACTTCCAACAGAAGTATGACCAGCACAGTCTGAAAGTTTGTTTTATTAGTGGAAAAGCCATAAAATAAGCAGGTACTTCTCTCCGGCTGATCCAACAAAATATCAGTCATTAAGCTGGCGGAAGAGCTGCGTCCGTTGTGAATGTTCAGAACGTAAACTATTCAGAGTTGCAATTCTTTGACTAGTAATACTCTCTTCTTTTTTTGATAAAAGAAAGATCAATTACTAGCGTCCTGTGGGCTGCTAAGCCATCTCGTGGTTTTGTGCGCCATTCTACTTTCAGCGTCACAATTATTCGGGGAAGTTTGAAGACTATCAACCCAAAATCAGTGAATTCCTTGGTTTCAAGGTTGAAGACCGGGGACTGCGAGCTGAGATGTTCTGTCGTAAAGTTCTGTTATCATTTGCGAAACTTTGTGAACTTATCAATGTCGATTGCGATGTTTCTACGCGTAACAGCTGCGAGATCTGAGGAGAGTCGTCGATCAACAGATACTGCTTATCAAAGACTGTGTTTCAATGCGACGGGGCCAGAAAAGGTCGAGCCGAAGTTCAAGGTTGGACAAATTTCCCTCATGGTTATAACACTGCTTTTGGATGGTACTCCTTTTCTGGATACCTGTTGCATGCGAGTGCTTCAAATGCCCGCCACAATCAAAAACGGCAGCCTGCATTTCGAAATGGTGACAGAATAGCAAAACTCACACAGCAAAAACGATGATGGATATACTTGATTTTTTTATATATCCGTGATAGTGAGCATAATCTCATAGAATCGGACAAAACTTTGCCGCTAATCTAACAGTACATATCTCATCGCATCTGTATAAAAGAAGAGAAAATTTGATGGACCGTCAAAAATCACTTCGATGATCGCATTGGCCATTCACAGGATAGGTTAATGAACCAAATACATTTATTCCATGCAACCTATGTTATATTTCATAAAACTTTAATTACGTAAGCCATGCTATTAATTGCAAACCATCGAAATCCGGATTGGAATTCAAAAATGGATTGGATACGACAATGGGCTACATGCAATGGTGCACATTAACACTCAGGTGTGCAAAGTTTATGCAATCTCCGCGCCTCCAATTAATGAGAACATATTAGACACGTTGAATGGCGCATAACGAAAAAAAAACAATCATTACAGTGATGCCAGCGTCAGAAGAATTCAGAACTGAATCGGTCACTTTACAGTCAGTACAACATCGGACAGTACTTAAACCAGATGGCGCATTCTGCATATTACACCTATTTTGTCACGGAGAGACCCTTCACCTGACATAGAGGTGCTCCCTCATTATGATCTTAGAAATGACCTGTTCTCGAATATTCTCGAATACGAATAAGCTTACCAGTGTTAGAGCATGCACAAGCATATCGGCAGCGCTGCTTTCCAGTGCATTTAGACACGCCTATCTGCTTTTATTGGGGATCCTCTGTGACCTTCGCGGTTGTTCCAGGCAATTTTTTGATTGGATGTGCTACATTCAACGTTTTGAGAGTCGTTCATCCACGAAGTTCTTCACGCGAGCGCGGTCACGCGTGTTTCGGAACCGGTTCGCAGAACATCTCAAGCAGCATGCAATTAGTGAAGGAATAACAACTTAGTTCTGTTTTTCACTGCGACTCTACCTTGTCTCTGTAGGAATGTTTTTGTTCGTTATAACTGCAGATCATCCCGAGCATCTCCTTCAGGATAATTTCGCTTGTTATCCTACTCGTTGAATCACTCCGCTGTAATTTTTTTCAAGCAAGCTAGATCTTGCAAGCTCTTCTCAATTATTTAATTATGTACTATCCAATACAACGATGGTTGCACAACTTGACAGTTGTGAAAGTAGTGCTGTGATTGCATCCATTACAAGAGTAATGTTGAACTCTTCAAGGACTTTGCACTGTTGCTGAGTTGTGAAATATTACCCACTCGTTCGTGAGAAACCCAGCACCGAAGAACCGATAAATATCTAATTCTTGCTCGGAGGGCAGTTCTCCAAATCTAGCCACCACATTAAACTGCAGACGGTTCAAAGCTTAGTTAAAAATCGTATCTGATGTTTGTTGTCTTTATCACATGCACCATATGGCGCATAATAGGATCACTATAAAGCTAAGGGGGTGAACATTTCGTAATTGATCAATCCACATTTAGTATGGCAAACGCGTTTCACTTTATTCAGATTTCTACTGGCTTATTGTGAAGTATGGCTTATGTACCATGCGGAAGCCAGCCGATGGGCAAGTCGAAGTTCTTGTTCTCGCAGACAAGTTTTTCACCGTTTCATACGGTCCATAGACGGCTTGCCGACCAAGACGGGAAAGGGGTCTGGGATTTGGACCGCTTTCGTGATAAGTAGGCAACATGCCACTATACCACGGCCACCGCATGACTAATTGAAGAACCGATGTCCAGTGATGGCAAACAGGAGCTCACTGTAGCAAAGAAGGATGTCATCTCACCAAGCTGATCAGGATTTTCAGGAAAAAATCCAAGGGTGAGAAGTCATTATATTGTAATTAAGTCACAGCAGCGAATTATCTCATCCGCGTTCCGTAAGCCATTTTGATCCTCAGAACATAAGCCAAGCTTATGGGCATGCTGTTCATGCTTTTCGATCAGAATTTAGCCTAGTGGGGCCTAGGGGGGGTCTCGTAGATTGCGTCTAACCGCTTTCGTAGATCACGTAACAGATTCTAAAGTCTTCGCTGTCTAAATGGAATTGAATGCTTTTTGTTGGAAACATTTGAAGTCCGGAAGGTCGAGACCCAAAGAGTGGTATAGAAACCGAACGATAGCCCAGCTATAAGTTGCTAGTTGTTTTATCGTCGTCCTCAAAAGTACTGCTCTATGTTGAATGCGGATTTTGCTTTGCCGTCTACTTATGCTTTTAGAGTGAGCACTCCTCCCTACCAGATGCATAACAGCCCTTTTCGGTAAAATGTCCAATGCCATATTGGTAAGACATTTTTGGAAAATGCGGAAACTTGACAAGTCCTCGAAAGCTGGCTTGTGAGGGCTCCCAGTTCTATTACACTCCAAGCGCTCAGAGAGTGCACAAAACGCGTGCCTCCCAAAAATATAATAAAAAAACACTCAAAAATTGATAACTCAATTACGACCTTTGTTCTCAAGGAAAGGAGAGTAAAGATATAGCGATTTTGGTAAAAGCCCATTATGAGTTACGACCAAAGAAATTTTCAATTCATTTCATGCTGGGAATCGGCGCAGTTTGTCGACGAGGGGGCATTCTGCTTTCCATAGATGTGCCGACCCATCTAGGTAGCCTTTTCTCGAGTTGACACGTTTTAGGATGGTGGCTAGACGATCTTGCTCCAGCTTCACAAGTTTTACCAGAGTGAGATTTGTAAACCGGAACCTAGGGAAGCAATGGTAGTACAAAATGCCCCCCCCCCCGTCGACAAACAGCGCCCTGGGAATCATTTGTGAAATGACGATGTCATAATACAGTACCGTTCACAACTTCGAAATTGTACTTGCATTACATTCACGTAAATTTTGATGATCATATTCTATTCTACCATTATTTATTCTACATATTCTACCTATTTATGATCAAAACTTTGTTCCCTGGTGAGAATGAAGCATCAAATAAAAGCGGTCGTTCAAAGTGCGTTGCTGAATGCTTGACAACTCAGTGGTCGAAGTTGGAACGAAATTCGTGTCAATGCAACGGGATGTGTCCTCCAAATCCTCGTTCTACGCAAAGGCATGAACGATCGCTCTATGATGAAGCGTTATATACAACATTTTACGGTGCATGCATAATATCTGGATTTGTTTCGCTTTGAAATGTCCTTACGGTAAGATGTGTCGGTTAGACAGATGCACTAGTAAACGAGAAAACTCACTGAATGCCACTCAAAAAGTTTATGGAATGTTCTGAAATCAAGCTGGCCTAACCGCACTTAAGCAGCGCAATAACTTTTATTGCATTAGATTGGTATGCCAGAACATGAAACTGGTGTATCAGTATGTTCAATGAAGTATACACCTCTAAGAAGAGCCCTCATAAAATCTGGAACTTTTAATTAGAACTGGCTCAGCAGAGCGGAAGGGGGCCATTATATATGTTTCTGACAAATCATCGTCGCTACAAGCATTCGGAAATGGAACCAATTATTGAAATACATTCTGCATGATAGACCACCCTGTTGCGGAAGAACCGTCGCATTTTGTGTGGACGCGAAAGCCAGTGAGCGACTCATGCTTTTTTGAATTCTTGCGATATGCAGATTCGGAGCACTGCACTAGTGAGGCTTATTGCTTGATTGTGTTAGTCTTAAAATGCATGTGTGCTTTTCCCCTAAACGTGTGCGAATTTACTTTCCATAAAGGTCGCTGTTGATCTTTCTACATCGGGACTCCTTGCAGTAAAAACAGAGCAGGGCAAGGCCGCAGACTAGGCTATGAGGAGCATTTTTCTTTTTGACTACCATACGGGATCCTTTTATGGACAAAAGTAGCGGTACAGCAATCGTAACGTTTATAAAGGACGGTTTGGCGGGTAATAAATAGTTGAATGCTGATTATGTGCCGTATAAGTCCTGATTTTCATGAGTGCTGATGTTCGCGTCGAATCGCTGGGAGAATAGATGAATTTTCACCATCATTCAGCAGTTCCTATGTCTCCAGTGATCCAGACGTGAATGCGCTAGGTACAAAAAAATTTAGCATGAACCGTAATCGAGAGAGATGTGTCAGAGGCGAGAGTGCACAGTGAAAGGGTAAACCATTAATAGTTCATTGTTCAGAATTCTTGAGATGGTAGGAAAATGGGATGATTCGGAGAACTGAAGATAATTTTTCAATAGAAGCTTACATTTATAAAGCACGGTTGAGCAGTGATTGAGAAAGTGTGTTGGGGCGCAGTTTGTCGACGGGGGACGGGGGGGGGCATTTTGCTTTCCATAGATGTGTCGACCCATCTAGGCAGCCGTTTCTCGAGTTGACACGTTTTAGGATAGTGGCTAGACGATCTTACTTCAGCTTCACAAGAGTTCACAAGTTTTACCAGAGTGAGATTTGTAAACCGGAACTAGGGAAGCAATGATAATACAAAATGCCCCCCGTCGACAAACAGCGCCGCGTGTTGGCTCATGCACCAAACATAGTTCATTAGAGTAGGACATCGCGGAGTCTGCACAATTCCCACGCATTTCTTTGCATTAGAGCGATGAGAATGAAGGCGAAATCATAGGAATGATGAAGAGGATAGTTTCTTACTCCCACTGTTTACCCCCACTGTAACTGTTTACTCATCTCCACAGAGGATACCATCGCCTTTGATATATCATGATTTTCTAATAGCTGTGAATCAGAAATGAGCGATATACTTGCATGGGTGACAAGGTCATTACGGCAACGGAGTCCTTTTGGCTCGCTATAAGCAGGTGACCTGGTTCTCATGAGCTTTGTGTGTACGTTCACTGCGCATTTTCCCTAAACCTTTCTCATAACTGTGAATTGAGAACCATAAATCAACACATGATGGCAGCGAAATGTTATGAAGAAGAAAAGTGCACTCGAAAAAAACCACATAGACCGTTCTGAGGTACTCTCTATTTCTATAGAACCAGAACCCAGTCCAGTTTTCTAGTTTTTTCAACACCTTCTCCGAAGTTACAAAGTTGCCCTTTCTGCTGTCACTTTTGCAGTAGCTTGTTGAGGAACACAATTCTGTCCTCGGCTGTCGATTTTGTCGCGTAGACCCCTAAGACCACCCACAGTGAATCATTTACACAGATGGGAGAAAACTCTACCTGAACGATTTGATGAAGAGCTCTAACAGAATAATGAAGAGTCGCAGTGATACAAAGGCAGAAATACGGGCGAACGAGAAATGCACTAAAAACCGTGACGTGCGTCATAGCAGCAGTGGCGCTCTGGTTCAAACCAATCATTGTGAAATGTGGTGTAGAGATATCGACAGGCTCAGAAGATAATAAGTTGGCACGGGGTGCTTGAATGCACCATATTGTCAGATCGCTCACTGCCAATGTGGTGCGTTCCTTTCAGCTGTATACATATAACGTGAGAGGTACCGAAAGCAGATGGCAAATGCTTTTGCGAATGTCAGAAAGCAGTCGACAGTTCCTCAGTAGTCGTGGAGGACGCAGCGTTTCAGAGATGCAAAAATTGAAAGGCATATCTTCACTGAGCACTTCTGGGTGATTTATGTCGTGAAGTCATGTAGAAGACGTAGGTCAACCTACCGACGACTATAAATGTGCGCCATGTATATCGCAACAACAAGCCATAAATATCATCAAACAAAGTTCGCAAGCGCTTGAAAAATTCCTGATGCAACCTTTTACTTTTTTGTTTTATCATGCTCATCGTTATTGCCTATTGTATATTTACCTTATTGTCTCTCGTCCATTGCTTTTCGAAAAGACTTGTTCATTCCGAGCAAAGAGCGAGACTCTGCCGGCAGACCAAGGCATCCAAAAGTGAGCGCGCTCTTATTAGGCTGCGTTTATACTTTGCGGCAGCGTAGCGTAGCGCTTCCAGCGTACGCCAGCGGCAGTGCCGAAGAGAGGATGCATATCGATCTAGCTTCACCAGCGTCACCAGCGGCACGCTGGCGTACGCCAGCGTTTCTCCAGCGTTTCACCAGCGTTTTGCTAGCGTTTGCAGCGGCAGGGGAGTAGAGACTATGGGAGAGCTGGAGGGTACAAAACACATCGATTGCGCGTCTCTCACTCGCCCTTAGTCTCAATGCACATCGCTTCTGCGTCTCCGACGGCCACATAGTCTCTACAATGCACATCGCTTCTGCGTCTCCGACGGCCACATAGTCTCTACAATGCACATCGCTTCTGCGTCTCCGACGGCCACATGGTCTCTACAATACACGTCGATTCCGCGTCTCTCACGGCCACATAGTCTCTACTCCCTGCCGCTGCAAGCGCTAGCAAAACGCTGGTGCCGCTGGAGAAACGCTCGAGAAACGCTGGTGAAGCTAGATCGATAGCTATGCTTCCCGTGCCCTCGCTACGCCAGCGTGCCGCTGGTGACGCTGGTGAAGCTAGATCGATATGCATCCTCTCTTCGGCACTGCCGCTGGCGTACGCTGGAAGCGCTACGCTACGCTGCCGCAAAGTATAAACGCAGCCTTTACAAGTAGGCGGAGTCTCTCACAGTGGACGTGGCTACCTGTTACAACTGGCATAGCTGAAAAAGATGAAAAACTAGTAAAAAAAAGCGAATTCGGTAAAAGTTAGCGAAAATCTCTCTGCATTGGTCGTGGCTAGGTGGGTGCGGCTTAGGCACGAAATTTTCAAATCTTGAGGTCTGTGAGTACATCCAGTATGTGAAGAGTGTGATCGGAAACGCCGACTTTGGAAAAGTCATTAACTTTTGGAGTTCACATTCCCCAATAAAGCTAGGTGGAGTCGCTTCTGTATTCTGGTGGTTGTTTGCCATTTACTGTGTAAGTGAGAATGCATAAATGCAAAAAAGCCACTGAAACAGAAGTTATAGCATGAAATTTGAAAAATCACGATTGCGCTGGGGTGGTTGTCGGATCGGGGCTTGCGATGGGGTCCAATGTACTCAGGGATGGTAGGTGCACTTCGAAAGAGATTGCTCAAACATTTTGCCAAATTCGACAGAGCGGTAACAGATTGGTCTGCGAGGGACAACATGAACCACTGGTGGTTCATAGCTTACTCGGCACTAGCGGCAAACGGCGTTGTCCCATGAGCCGCTTTCCCGGCAAGCGCGATTGTCGTCAACGTGTAAATTTAATAACGCTGCACCTTTGAACTTCGAAAAAACTGCAAAATCTGGATTTAATTGACGAAATCCTGAGTCAGGCTCATGACTTTCCCCAACACTTTTTGGGTTATTGCCGGCAGTCTCAATCGATCTTTTTCTTGCTTTCGAGTAACCTGTGGAAGGTGAGTTTCCAACAAGGATGAGCAAGAAAAATGTTGCTGCCCCATGAGATATTTTGAATTAAAAATTGAAATTTTTCAACTAGCTACTGCTGCGGCAGAAACCTCCAAAATAGTTCTTTTTGGACGAAACCTTGGCTGCAGGGACTGCGCGGGTCTTTGATCATGAACGTGAGATCTCATTTGTCATTGGCGCCACATTGGCGCCAGCGGTTTTTTTGACACCGAACTTCATAGAAACCTCTACACCTAGGTTATTTGACATCCTTGTCACTAATGTATCGTTGCCTTGCAAAGTTGACGCCAGCGGGCGCCACTTTGGCGCCAGCGACCTTCTAGGCACCGAACTTGGTACAAACTCGAACAACTGGGTCATTTGGCATCCTGGTCACACGAATGTATCATTCCTTCTCAGTGTTAATGCCGTTTGGTGATCTTGAGATGGTGAACAAGTGATAAAATATGGATAGTGGAAATAAGATAAGAATAAAATAGCAATAATAAAATATCGCTAGAAATCGCGAAAATCGGTCTAAAGTGGGCGGAGCTAAGTGTGTGGAGCCTTATGCATCTTTGCAATTGCTTTTCTGTGAGCAATATGTGATAGTGTGTGTTGAAAGCGTCAAGGTTGATAAGGTATGAAAATTAAACATAAAACAAACCTGTTAAAAAAGTGGGCGTGGTCGGCCATGTGTCGGTGTGGCCATTATAAATCACCAGTCGGCTCGCCGTCTAACGCCTCCTTCTGAGACGGCCCGGCTGACCCGGGCGAGCGCGGCTTCGCCGCGCGTATTTTCTTTCACATATTTCTAAACTCAACCTTCTGCCTTTTGTTCTGTACTCCACTTTTTTCCGGTGTCTGAAGTACTCTTGAGCTATTTTACAGATTCTTCGTCTGACTCCGCCCACCTCGGAGCAGGCTCCGCCCCAATTTTTTTGCCCCACCATCTTTACCGCGACCCTCTGCTGAACTTAATCGACCACTTTTCAGTGTCTGGGGAGTGTTTCTGGAAACCGTGTCCTAAATATTTTTGTGCGGCCCGCACCTTCGGAGGCAGGCTCCGCCCACAATGCTTGTGCCCCACAATCCTCACCGGCGATCCTCTGCTGAACTTAATCCACTTTTTCTGGTGTCTGGAGTGTTCCGGAACCGTTTAGAGAATTTTTTGTCGTCTGGCTCCGCCCACCTCGGAGGCAGGCTCCGACCACAATGCGTTGTTTTTCCCACAATACCTCACCCGATCCACTGCTGACTTAATCCACTTTTTCCAGTGCCTGGAGTGTTCTGGAACCGTTCTAGAGAATTTTTGTCCGGCTCCGCCCACCTCGGAGCAGGCTCCGCCCACAATGCTTGTGCCCCACAATCCTCACCGGCGATCCTCTGCTGAAATTAATCCACTTTCTCTGGTGTCTGGAGTGTTCCGGAACCGTTCTAGAGAATTTTTGTCCGGCTCCGCCCACCTCGGAGCAGGCTCCGCCCACAATGCTTGTGCCCCACAATCCTCACCGGCGATCCTCTGCTGAAATTAATCCATTTTTTTCCGGTGTCTGGAGTGTTGCGGAACCGTTCTAGGGAATTTTTGTCCGGCTCCGCCCACCTCGGAGCAGGCTCCCACACAATGCTTATCCACATTTTTTCATCTTTACCGACGACCCTCTGCTGAACTTAATGCACTTTTTTCCAGCTCAGCACACTTTGAGCGTGCCCTCTATTCGCCGGATATTTACATTCTACACTGAATTTTTTGCGACTTCCAAACACTCTCGCGAACCGGTTTACTGAATTTTGCGAGACATGCCACATGCCGAGGCACCGCCCACCTTGAGTACGCCCCGCCCATTTAGGGTGCACCTGCGGAACCCCAAACTTTCGGCGAGTGCCCTGCCCACTGTGGGCGGGGCTTGCCATAGGTCAAGTGTGCTTTTTATTTCTTGTCCCTAGCTCTCTTCTACCCATCCCCCCTTTCACCCGACCTCTCTAAGTCGTTCTTCAGGTCGAACCGAATTTCCGGACAGACAAACAAACTTACAAACAAACAAACTTACAAACAAACAAAACAAACAAAACAAACAGACAAAGCGAATAATATATATGGTCCGGTGATTGTTTAAAAACAGAAATTCCAACGAAATTCAGAACGGATGTTTGGTACCATTTGGAAATTTACATCGCGCTAAAAAGTGGGGCGTGGATCGCAGAGGGCGGCGGCATGAGATTGGCTTCAATAGGCCTCCGTCAAGATGTTTGAAGAGCAGTCCCTACACGATGACTAAGTCATTTTGACGAAATTGACATAGTCGGCAAAAAATGGCTCCACGAGCGGACAACATGAGGCCGGTGCTCAGGGATGCGAACGCATGCGAAAGCACGCCATTGTCCCACGCGGCGCTTTCCCGCAAAACGCGATTGTCGTCAACGTGTTAACGTGGCGCGCAATCTTTCGGCCATCTACGGTCATTCGCAGTGTTTACTGATCCACAAGGCTATCATAATGTTCGAACTCTTCGAGTTTCAAAAAGTTTTTCCAAGTGTTGACTGGTGTAAAAAAACGAATCCCTGACCTGTTTATATGTTGCTTTCGAGCAAACAAGGTTTTTTTTTTTTTTGGCCGCTCCTTTTTCGATGCCTTGATCTGCTTTTCTCACATTAATATTTCACTATTCCACAATTCGAATGGCCTAATCATTCACAACTCCACAATTTGCAGAGGGCGATCGCGCTGCTCTCACGCAAATATTAGTGTGTGTCTGCAGCACTGAAGGGCATATCCTCTCAAAACTTTCAATGAATTGCTTAGATGAGAAAAAAGGTACTCACGAGAAACATCATCTTAACTGGTTTTTGGTCGCTACTCTCCTTTGTCTGTTTGTATGTTTGCTTATTTGGTTGATCGTTTTTTGCTTGTTTCTTTCTTTCTTTCTTTCTTTCTTTCTTTCTTTCTTTCTTTCTTTCTTTCTTTCTTTCTTTCTTTCTTTCTTTCTTTCTTTCTTTCTTTCTTTCTTTCTTTCTTTCTTTCTTTCTTTCTTTCTTTCTTTCTTTCTTTCTTTCTTTCTTTCTTTCTTTCTTTCTTTCTTTCTTTCTTTCTTTCTTTCTTTCTTTCTTTCTTTCTTTCTTTCTTTCTTTCTTTCTTTCTTTCTTTCTTTCTTTCTTTCTTTCTTTCTTTCTTTCTTTCTTTCTTTCTTTCTTTCTTTCTTTCTTTCTTTCTTTCTTTTTTCTTTCTTTCTTTCTTTCTTTTCTTTCTTTTTCTTCTACTACATATGGGATCGCTCCCGCTCAGACCAACCAAGCTTTAACCTCTGGGACGCTTCAGCAATAGCAGAATTGTTTGGGGAGGTAAAACCAATGGCATGTGTTAGTTAGTCACAAAAGATGTGCAAGCTAATTAGGTCAATTTTTGGAAGGTGTTCAGACATTTTTATCGATAAATAATGTATATGTAGCTACCTACGCCTCATACCAATCGTGTCGCGCTGCGTGCAGGAGCAAGTATATCTTTGCAGCTATGGACAGAGGAGCATCTCTTGATCTGAGCCTTTCGATTATTCCGCCTTCTATACGTTTCAGAAAGCAGTCAGGTGCTGCAATGAGCCTTCCACTTCTTGAACATTAGACAAAGTCTGGTTCCGGATGACTGAACCCCTTTCTTTTGGCGACTTTCGACTTGAGACGAAGTGGACTGTGAAAGACTGGAAGATTGTTGGAATGTAAGAATTATTTGACCGCATCGCGGTACATCCCAACTATACTGTTGAACGCGACAAAGCATGCATGGAGCTCAGAATAACGTTTCTTCAGTGATGCTGCTGAGCACCTATGTTCTAGAGCTCACTCTTTAGGGTCACGCAGCAAGCGATCTGATAAATAAGAACACAACTGGTCCAACAAATATTTTCGCTCAAACCTTTTTCATCAAAACACCCAAAGGCGTCTAATAAAGCCAGGCCGTATGGCTCGGTCAGATGGGCTTACTGTTACCGAGGTCTAATGTGGTCGGGTGGGCTTACTGTTACTGAGGTTGATGGGGGGTTGGCCATTCAAGTGATCTCCGTCTATCGAAAAAAAATTCGCTTTTTTAAATTCACAAATCTTCATGCGATTTCCTTTCCGCGTTGTGACTAGATATCGCAACACTTCTATGGCATTCTTACCAGGAAAGAAACCTTCAATTTTCTAAAGGAAACCTGTCCAATCTTGCTTCCTAATATTTCGCACTTCAACCTCAGCCATTACGTTGACCACGTTCGGAGGCGGCGGATGTCTCCGATTACGATTACACTCCGCCATCGGGAACTCAAATAAGAACTTGCTTTTCTTTACGGAGTAAGCCATTGCACACCAGTGACCACAAATCATTTGTTGACGAGTGTTTTCAGTGTGTTGGGCGAACAGAGGTGGCTCACCGATTCAAAGAGATGGAATGACCACCCGAAATGGATTGCGATGTCAAGACGACAAGGGAAGAAGAAGAGGATTACGCAGATTAAATGGTGTACAAGATAATATAAGGCCGGATGTCCATAATAACACAGCTCACTCCGTCTACGTCGCCTATCTGTCAACTTATGTGATTTTCTTTCTTTTTAGTGGAAGTCTCCAGAAGGAATCAGTAATGAGAGTGAATAAACGAACAATACTACAGACTTTGTTGCTGCTTCTATTGAAAAGTTGATTCGATGCGATTGACTGATAAATTTGGTTGATTTGGTAGTATTATTTCTTATTCCTATTTCTTCTAGTATTATTTCTGTATTACTCGTAGTATTAGTTAAATGTAATTTCTAGTAGAACTTTTCCTTTTTGATTCCAATCAATCTCGAAACGTGCTAAAAACCTACTCTGTCCATCAGAAATTGCATGAAAACTTGTCTAACGAGAGGAATGTTCATATCGAGAAGATTAATACAAGATATACTAGGGAAATGTCGAAAAAAGGCGAAAAGGAGGATTTTTGTCGAAAAAAAACAGACGGGAAATTTTAGCGTTTGTAGCGAGCGAACATGTTAAAGGCACGCAGTCCGCGATGAGTGTAAAATATTGCTTTGGAAAGGGAGTTTTGACAGTGGACAAGAGTGTACCAGTTCCTGAGCGGAAAGTTGCAGTCGCCAAAGGTGAGTGACAAATCCATTCCACCAGTGATTCCTCCTTTAGGTTCTGAGACCAAATAAAATGTACCAATTCTAGATGTCAATTTTTTAGCATAAAAGATAGCTTCGAACAAAGTCTTGTATGTTGTGACTTTTTACTCATTCTATCCTTTTCTTACTCAATATACAGTGGCAATTGGTCAATTATATACGCTCGACCAATGGACAGGTATAGGTAAGCATTCCCCTCCTCCCAGAAATGAGAATGCTGCGAGTAAAGTAAACCAGCGCCCTCTCGACTGATGTCATCAAAACTGCTGAAAGTTTTCTTAGCTAAGAAAGCCTTATGGAGGCGGAGCAGGTAGGGGACTATGTCAGGAGTATATTATGAGCGGGGACTGGTCTTCCAGCCTTGCTCCTATTTGGTAGATCTTCATAGCAGGGTATGGGCCTCGTGGGCTATAACGAACGCGGTGGACCCGAAAGCTGATCATCGTCATTTTTTGCTCCAACAAATTTTCGCCCGATTTCGCGAGCTCGGAGACAAAATTGGTGGCCGGTGACCGTATGTTCTTATGGGCCAGCTCGTTCATTCAGACCTACTAGCGGCTCCCAGCGATTGCAGCCCAGCGACACCGAGCACTTTATACGGTGATAATGCCCGGTTTGTGACCTGCTATGAATGGAGATCTTGTCTGAGAGAGATGAGTACTACGCGTTGTGTGGGTTGAAATCACAGAGGGCCCATCTGTCATCTCCAGTAGGCAGTCTCCCAGAACCACCTTTTGACAAGGGAGGAGAAGGAGATACTGACCAAGCGGGTACTGTGTGACATAGCGATGCGTCCGTCAAGGTATGATGCTGATTCAACAGCTAACTTACAGGTAATTGGACGACTGTCAGTTAGGTACATCCGAGTCTTGTCGCAAGACTGCGGGTGGTAGGCTCTGGATCCCCTTTGTCTGCTTCGAGAATGTTGGTGTCTTATACTTCTCGTGGCCGTCCTAACCAAGGTTCGAAGATCATGCCTCTTTTCGCGAAGCGAGCGAACTAAAAGTAAACGATCCTGACGGTAGTGGTGTCCTCCCTCAATGCACTGCTGATGTTAGGGACAGCTGCCGTGGCTCCAGTGCCGCGGGGCCACTGATAGAAGATGATGACCCGAAGATACTCCTGTGAAACTGACATCGTAATTAAACCCAGGGAAGAGCAGGCGCCCTCACACGCCTTTGCAGGAAAGCTCCCAGAGTGTCCTACAAGCATAGCATGTTACGTCATGTACGAGCATCGAGAATCAAAAACTGTAAGTTTCTAGAAAACACTGACAGGACTTTCCTCCCAACCTATATATGACTCGAAAAGGTGATTCATTTCGTGTAAAATAAATAGTCTATGGAATGCACTCAAAATCGGCGGAGGCTTTCCAATCAACTCATCAGAATTTGCGTGAAGAACTGGTAGAAGAATACAGTGCGCTCGTGTACTTGTTTGCTCGGTGCAGTTGCTCATAAAACCCCATCGCGAAACCCCTAAATCAACCCATTCGCGACTAGGAACGTTTTTCAAAAACCGTTCGGACAGGTCCAGTGTTCGTCACAATGGAGCACACGGTCCCTGATGACCCTTGACGAAAAATTTTGGCTCTGTTCACCTTACTGCTCTCATCTCATTTTTGCAGAACCGTCGAGTGCTGGGGTTGATCTGTGTTCGGGTCACAAACATGACAATCGTCTTGTCCTCCGGCTCCATTTGACTGCAATGTGCTCCGATTTAGTGCTATAGTCCCTCCATGTTCGCCTTTCTTGTAACCTGGGCATTTCTATTCATAGCTCAATGTTTCTTCTATTATATGCCGTACAGGTTTGTATGGTGGAAGTGTTTATTGCCTGACGTTTCGACGGTATCGTCGTTATCAAAGGCCTGAAAGCATATCGAAACTCAGGAAAGCTATCTATCCTGTTCAACCTGAACCCGTTCTTGACTAGTTGCAACTCAGACCAAGAAGCTACCAACGAAAGGGCAACTCAAACTTCAGATTAGCTCTCCACTCCCACCAGCACCAAAGAACTGCTTAACCTCTGTCAATCTCACTGTTAAAGCTCACACACTGGAATATATGGCAAGAAATCAGCCGTGACCGAGGTGCATTCATTCCTATTATTAATGGATTACGGTGCTTAATCCATGTATGAATAACAGAACGCCTCAAGAGTTTCCCGGGCACCAACATCGTTTTCGTAGGCCAATATTATGCACTTAACGCTAAAATCACAGCCACCATGGTGTTCTCTTCTATGCCTGCCGAGCGGTGCAATCAAACTTTCCCTTCGTTTGCTTGCTAGATGTTTTTTCACGCTGTACCTAATTGCTTCCAAGTCTCACCAGTATATAATGCGTCACACGTAAACATTGGATTTGGTAAACTACAGCCCTTTGTGTACAGTCACCAACTTTCCCATACGGACAGATCACGCAGTTACTCCGTGGTGCATATTCGGTCATAGAGGCGATTTCTGACCAACTGGTGTTTCATATTGTCCCTTGGTGTGTTTACAGGAAGAACATCGTTGGTCAAATCGGCTCTTCGGAGGCACTTTTGTATGACTGCGGTGAAACGTTGCCGATATGAACGGTAGCTGAAGATGTAGCTTATCTTCAGCCCTGTGTGGGAAAGTTTCGCTGTTTTCGCTTATGCCATTGTTGCCAGGCGTGTAGCCGTTAAGATTACCTATCTGAATAGCTAATCTCCTAAATTCTTCTCGCTCCTGGTTGCCGGTGCATACCCCCATTGCAGTTCTTGTACATGTTTCGTACCACTGCAGGTTTGATCGCTCTAGTGTGAGCCGACATTGCGTGAATGATGATGTTCTTATGTTTCCCATATCTGAGCGAAACATAGATAATAGCTCTCATCAGGGAGGGTCTGAATTGCAACATTTCAAGTGATCAGGGAGATATTTCTCGCAGATTAGAGGACTTGTGATGGGGCAGCGGTTGGCACCGGTCCTCGCTGTCTGCTTTATAAGCAGAATAGAATGTCCTGTGCTAGCGTGCTTACCTATTTTGTACTGCCGTTACATCGATGACTGATGGTTATCACCTCAACACAGTCCAACATGGACGAGTTATTTGGATAACTTCAAAAGCCACGATGTGCGACAGTACATAAAATTAACTCGGAAAGCTCCCGCGCGAACGTTAGGGCCGAACATCTTTCGTACCGTTACATATTCGCCAACGTTTTCACTGCAAGTCCATACAAAGTGCCTCAGGGGAGTCGCAGCTGACCAGCGAGTACTTTCCTTAAGACCATTAACCAAAGGAACAAAATATGATATAACACCAATTGGTCAGAAACTTGCTCTATGACCGAATACGACCAAAGGGTTAACTGACGATACCGTGATCTGTTCGTTATGGGAAAAAGTTTGGCCGATGTCATACACAAAGGGTGTTAGTTATAGCAAATCAATAAATGTTTTAGTGTGACGCATTATTATAGTTATACTGGTGAGTACTTGGAAGCAATTAGGTCGTTACAGCGTTAAGAAAATCATCTTAAGCAAGTCTGCAAACGAAGGAAAAGGTTGATTGCATCGCTTGGCAGGCATAGACGAAAACACCATGGTGGCTGTGATTTTAGCATTAAATGCATAATACGGCCTAACCCGAGACGATTGTTGGTTGAGCCCCGGGGGGAAACTCTGTTTGCCGGCTTCTGTTATTCAATAACATGGATTAAGACACCGTAATCCAATTAATAATAGGAAATGAATGCCACTGTCACGGCGATTTCTTGCCATATATTCCACGTGTCGTGGGCCGCTTAACCAGTGAGATTGACAGAGCGGTTAAGCAGTTCTGTAGCTGCTGACAACGTGAGTTGTGAGAGGCTAATCTGAAGGTTGAATTACCCTTCGTTGGGTAGCGTCCTTGTGGTCTGTGTGCAGCTGGTTCAAAGAACGGTTGGACGCTTTGAACAAGGATTAAGATATGTCTTATGTGGTTTCCGATCATCATGCTTTTCAAGGCCTTTGATAACAACGAAATGTTCGAAACTGTCTGGCAATCAACACTTTCCACATTACAAACCTGTCGGAACGGCATTAATAGAAACAACACCAACAATTAGCTCATTGAATAGGAAATGCCCAGGTTACAGAAAGCTGCGAACATGGACGGGACTATAGCACTAAATCGGGAGAGCACTTCACGTCAATGGAGCGTGGACAAGCACGATTGTCATGTTTGTACCCCGAACAGTATAACCCAGCCCTTCACGGACCGGTTCTGCAAAAATGAGATGAGGAGCAGTAAGGTGCAACGAGCCAAAATTTTCGTCAAGGCGGTCATCGGGCGTGTGCCCTTCCATTGTGACGAACACTGGACCTGTCCGAACGGTTTTTGAAAAACGTTCCCGCGAATGGGTTGATTTAGGGGTTTCGCGATGGAGTTTTATGAGCAACTGCACCGAGCAATGTACACGAGCGCACTGTATTCTTCTACCAGTTCTTCACGCAAATTCTGATGAGTTGATTGGAAAGCCTCCGCCGATTTTGAGTGCATTCCATAGACTATTTATTTTACACGAAATGAATCACCTTTTGGAGTCATACATAGGTTGGGAGGAAAGTCCTGTCAATGTTTTCTAGAAACTTACAGTTTTTGATTCATTTCTTGATTTTCGGTTTATTCCTCATGGTCCAGGAGCGACAGGGAAAGCGCCAAAACTTCACGAATCACATGTTAATGGCATGCAGTACTTAAGAAGAAACTATATAAACAGTAAAATCCAAAATTATACGGAGCTATCACGAATTTCGAAAAAGAAGTTAGCGAAACTCACTCTTAAAAGCGAAGAAAAAACTTCTTACCAACAAAACTCTACCTCCTATGGTCCCTCTTCTTCCGATCATATTTAATATAAGGGAAGCAGTCTGATCTTCAATCCCGCTCTTGCCTATTTTCAACCTAGGATAAATGATTGACAGGGAGAATATTTCCCACTTATTGGCAATTGGTTACGTTACGGCCTGTGTACTAGAAAAGGTTGTGTTGTTAAAAGTGATGTCCGCAACTTAAGACCCGGTATGTTTTCGATCATCAGTAGAGTAAGCTCATGCCGGGAAAAAAAATTGTTTGCTATCAACTCAGAGTTTCCTTATTTTCAGTCAACTTATTACTCCATGTCAGCATGGTTTCATACCTAACACGTCATCGTCTTCCAAGCACTTTAGCTCCCCATTGTCCCATGTTGGTAAAATGCTAATCCCATCTGGTAAAATGCAGTATTAATTAAGAAAAAAACATTTTGGTTTTTTCCAGGTTAATATCGGACTTATCCCGAAGGCCTTCAGATTCTTTACCACACTATTCCTCATTTTCGTTTGGAAACTAGATGGTATGGGTAATGTTTCTGGTGCCTACTCAAGTTTCTATAGAATAATTTTCCTTTCAGACAGAAAGGAGGATATTTCATACATTAATTGAACCATGCGCAGAGCGCATCTCGGTTGCTCTACAGTAAACGACAGGGAAGTTCGACCGCAACGGCCACTGCTGGTAGACCTCTAATGTTCACTCTGGTATTAATCATTTACCGCAAAGTCTACAAGTGTGCGTACACTGCTTGATGTATGCGGACACATCAAAATTTTCTGCATAGGTCAACCCCACTTGCTATAGGAAGCATTCTGATGCTGTATATGAATGGTCGATGAAATGGAAACTTGATATATCTAGGAAAAGACAACTACTTTACAGCTGAGCCCCTCTTGCTCAGTGAACACAAAATTTCCGATCGGTGGTACAGAGCTTAAACAATCCGCGAAGCTATGCGATTTAGGAATAATTCATTCTGGTTCCCTTCACTCTGAAGACAAAATCGTGCATTCAGCTAACTGCGGTTCTAATTTCATTTTGAGGGTTTTCTTGAAGGACGGACGGAAATGTGCCCTTACCGTTTATAACTTTGTTAGTCCATTACTGGAATACCAGTCGGATCACCCGGCTGCCGCCGGGTGCTCCTCCTTCTGTTTCACGGCCCGGCTTCGCCGGGCCGACCTGACTTCGCCAGGAACTTTTCCGTTGGGTGAGGTAGAAATGTGCCAAACGGTGGTGGCTGTTATTTTTTTCATTGAACTTTGGAAAAATGAGTTGAAAAAAGCTCAACATCAGTCATTATCTACCAACATCTGGTTACTTATGCTTACTACAGACTTGAACCGTGAGAAGGCTGCACCATATATTAAATACCGTAGCTGCTACATCAAAATGGGTAATGTTGAATTAGTCCGGATGATACTCCATGTTCGACTGTCCATGAACCTTGGCATGGTGTGTGTCCTCACAACCAAGGTGTTAAATCACTTTATTGGGCTTACGTTTCGGCTAGTCGCCTTCGTCAGAGCCTGGAAGTTGAAAATCAGTGACATCCTCATAAATCATTTCATGGAAATAGTTCGTAATAGAATAGAAATCTTCCGGATGAGTCCATAATACCCGGAAGAGGCATAACTACAGAGTCATGAGTGGCACTGGAAAAGAGCACTAAAAAAGAAAATTCACACTTGCACATGTCAAAGGGTGCGCCGACAGGGCTTTCCCACTCCCATTTGTTGAGTTCACTCCTTATTTTGCTTCAGTAGCGACCGCCACCTCCTAACACATCACAACATCACATAGCAGGCAGATTTGCGAAAATTTTTTGATTACTGAATTTCTCGATTTTCCCGTTTCAGGCGCACTATAACCCCCCCGACACCATTTTACGCATCTTAATAGCAAACACTTCAATGGGCGACCTTGTTTCCGTGCATCGAAGGATAGAGAGGAAAGAGCTTCACGTACTGAGCCCCTAGTACTTGGCATTAAAGCGGTAAGAAGTGTCAAAAAGCGCAAATATCTCATCCGCCTTTATCGATTGATAAGATTACCTGTCACCCGTCATCAATGTCCTTATCGCCAAATCACTGAGATTTGGTAGCATGGAGACATCAACCGTGGAGTCACCCACGGTTGATGTCCCCATCTCACTCTATATCACTTGCTGAAACGCACGCACCGCTGATCCTGTGACCTGCGCTATGAACACGATGACCTCACTTTTCTAATGCCCCTTATCGAATCTTATCAGCAGCTTACAGTTCTTGTCACCCACCAATAATGTTCTTGGCCCATACCCTATATCATATCTTGGAATCAAGAGCTAGCTGATGCTGTCACCCGCGTTATGAATATGGTAACCTCTCCTTCTAACGCCTCCTTATCGAATCTTATCAGCAGCTACAGTTTCTGTGAATCCTAATGATGTTCTTGGCCATACTCCTATATCATATCTTAGAATCAAGAGCTAGCTGATGCTGTCACCCGCGTTATTAATATGGTGACCTCCCCCTTCTAACGCCTCTTATCGAATCTTATCAACTGATATCACTTCCTGTCACCCACCAATAGTGTTCCCGTCACACCCCTACAACACTTCTTGAAATCAATGTCTGCTATTGGGACGGGCGCTATGAATTTCGTGACACACACACGAACACACACACACACACACACACATACATAGCGGATTATATATAGTAGGATTGCATAATGGTATGGAGCCCCCCAAGTAAAATATGGCTGAACGCATTGAGAAGGTCCAAGCTAAAGTTACTGACCGAATTTTCGCTCGCGAAGGAATATTCCACTTGTCTTACAAAGAGAGGCTAGCCTTACTAGGCTCCAACACTTTAGAGATGAGAAGAAAAATGTTTGAGTAAAAACATGTCTATAAGCTATCATGGGTTTGGTATATATTAAGTTCATTCTACTATTTAAAAGATCCACAACTATAGGTCGTACCCGCGGACATAACTTCAAAATTTTGCGAGAAAAAACCAAGTCAACGGAATTTCGAAACTCCTTCACGCAAAGAGTCATTTCTGTCTGGAATGACTTGCCACCTGTTGTGGTGAACTCTAACTCAACTGAGTCGTTTCGAAGAAAACTGATGAAAGTATTTATTGCTCAAAACTTCTAGGTGCATGGAGCAATCGGTTTCATTCAGTTAGCTTGATTTAGTTGATTCGTGTAAAAATAAGAACAGAAACTGAAAATTGATCCTACAAGATTGAGAGGTGATTTATTTCTTCTTCTCTCCTTCTAGTTTTTGTGGTTCGATCGTTATTGTGGTTCATACTATTAGTCAAGCATTATTATGTTCTGGTATGCTATATTCTCTGAATTTGGTCCCTCCCATGTCGACACGTGGGTCTGGTGGGGTTGGCGGACCTACAGTTGGTATCCGGAGCCCCTCGATGCCTGACGCTACTTGTAGTGTTGGCGGGCCTCTGTTCTTCACCACTAGATTCCTCACTCCACCTCATAAGCCCTCTTGCTTCTTCTTCTCTTCTTTCTCTTCCACTGCATCATGTGATCCACCACTTTGAAGATGCCACTCTTTCCTCCAGTGTGTTTTGTAATAAAAAAAATTTTTTCTACTTACTTTATCGCATATAATGTCTTTGCAATAGTTGGCATTTTTTCTCTCATGATGTTTTTCTTTAGTAGCCGATAATAAATGTTAGATGTTAGGTGTTAGAAGAGAGCACCGTGGTGGCTGCGATTTTAGCGTTAAATGCATAATATTGGCCTACGAAAACGATGTTGGTGCCCGGAAAACCCTTGAGGCGTTCTGGATTAAGCACCGTAATCCATGTATGAATAACAGGAATGAGTGCATCTCAATCAACGGCTGATTTCTTGCCATATATTCCACTGTGCGAGCTTTAACGTTTAACACTGAGCTTTCTACTGTTTGTAGAGGATTCCTCGCCCTGTAAGACAGTCCTCGTAGTTTTTTGGGCGTCGGTTTTCGCTAATACTTGAGTGCTTGTGCAGGAATGTCACGTTGGCGAATTTGAAGACTTTTGACAGCCTCTATTTTTCACCCTTTAGAAAGCTAAGACCGCACAGGCCCAGTTGCTGAGTGCAAGGCCAAGAGGCTACGCCTTTTGGGAGTGCTTGCAAAGGTTTAAGTTATCTGAAGACTTCAATTTTGCCCTCACAAACAGGCATCGAATGTAATGAACTACTAAGTTCAACTGAGAGCTTACGGAATTACCTTATTCAAGGAGATTCATGCCAAAGATTGAGGAATCGTTAGAGGTCATGGAATGCTTCCTTATCATTATCAAGCATTACCCTCAGTTGATGTTAGACGTTCGAAAGTGAGGGGGTACGTTCTGTAGGCAGTCGCTCCTCAAGAGGGCCGCCCATGCGACACACATTTACAAGGTCCGAATTCCCATTTCTTGATCGCTTGAACCGCCCTCAAACTGTCGTAAAAGGTATCATTTCTTGGTTAGGCATATCCTAAGATTTGAGCTTATTCTGTGATTTCAGGGCCAAAATAAAGTGTCGAAAAACTTTTGGGTCGACCCGACACTCCACTTCAATGGGAGAAAAATCGGCAGAAATCGAAAAACATTAGGAAGGCAATCATACTCTCTTATAGAGCAGGAAATTATCTATCAAACATTGTAGAACATATTGGGAACAATTGTCATTTCCCATATAAAAATTTGTGTGAGAAAAAAACGCCACTACTTATGGACCAACCCAATACTGGCGTTTTTCTTGCACAAACTTTCATATAGAAGGAGAATTTTTCCCAAGAATTTTCCACATGTGCTTTTGCTGTTTGATAGAAAATTGTCCGCTCTACAAGGCTGTATAATTGCCTTCCAACTGTTTTCTAATTTCTGTTGATTTTCAATCCATGAAAAATAAACAGTGAGTTTTTAAAAACCAGTTTTTGCGCTTTCTCTCGGCTCTCTCTTACAGAAGAAGCTCGACTCTCAACCCATTCGTGACAATGTCCGCCACAGGTGGTGGACACCGGAATGTCCACCATATGTGGCGGACGGGCTTTTGATGAAATTTTTAGAAACAGTTCGAGTTCTTCGAGGAACTTTTCCCAGTGGTACAAGTCTTCATACCTTTGTTAATTTATGCAAATAGTGGACCAACGAGATCTTCAGATATAAGGGTCCCAGGCACGATTCAACTAGCAGCACCTGAGCCCAAAACCTCTAGAAAAATTTCTGCTGAAAAATTGCCGGTAGGGGTTACTCAGTGCCCCGATCACGAATGTGACGTCCGTTTCCGGCGGTGTTTGACTCCATTTGGCACCATTAGGCGCCATTTGGCGCCACCACTTTTCATCAAAACCGGGGCGCCAGAATGGTGCCGCGCCAACTCACCACTACCTTTTTTCACCAAACTTCAGGAAAAGTTACATACTAGGGCTTTTGTTGGTCTGGTCACGAATATGACGTTCACTACAGGTCCCAGCGCCAACTGGCGCCAATGGGCGCCAATTTGGTGCTATCACCTCTTCCACCCAAATTGATGGGAACTTGGATACTAGGGTTATTCGCTGTCCTTATTATTGATATGACATTCATTTTTAGCAGGAACGTTAGCGTAGGGCACAAGGGTTATCAATGCGATGCTGAGGCTGAGCTTGCCTTAGGAGGAGGGAATCACTCCTCCTCCAAGCTACAGCCTTTTCGGAGCGCTACACGGCACTCATGCCATGCCCAAGCCAGCTTTCGACCAACTTTCTTTCCATGTGGACAGACTTGGCTTAGCAGTGTTTCCTGAGTTGGTTTGACCTTTTGAACACGAGTACCACTTCCGCTCGGCTCAAAACCTCCTTGCCACCAGGAGGTTTTGAGCCACCTCAATATGTCAAATCACCTCAATATGCAAGCTTACACGGGTTTTCGAGGGAAAGACTAGCACTAAATTAGCGCACATTGGCGCCAAATGGCACCGGAGGACAGACGAATGTCATTTTTGTGACCTGAGGAATAACCCCTGCACTCGATGGTTAGTAAAAAAGGAGATTTCGGGAGCAGTAAGTTTAACAGTGCCAAAATTTCAGTAAGTTTAGTTTTAGCAGTACGAGGGACCGTGTCCACCACTGGTGGCCAGAGCTCGCAAAAGCTCCGGTCGAACGAGCCACTTTTCAGACCAAATTCACCACTTTTCAAAGCAAATTCACTTTTCAAAGCAATTCACCACTTTTCAAACCAAATTCACCACTTTTCAAAGCAAATTCACCACTTTTCAAAGCAAATTCACCACTTTTCAAACCAAATTCACCACTTTTCAAAGCAAATTCACCACTTTTCAAAGCAAATTCACCACTTTTCAAACCAAATTCACCACCACTCTTCTTAGACCAGGCAGTTCACCAACCAAATCACGCCAGACACCACCGCGAACCCTGCCCCGACGGTCACGCCTACTTGTCAGCGCGGACATAGATTTTCAATGACTGACTCCGCCCATTCTTTAAAGTTTGTTGCGAACTTCAAATCTTCATAACTTTTTCAATTTTCAATTTCACATCCACTCTTCGCACAACGAAGGTACTCGTAGACGCGCATTCATGCACCGGCAATTTAGGCTCCGCCCCTTTGGCCACGCCCACTTGCTGTTTGCGGAATTATGATATTTTTTCAAAATTTTTGCATTTTTGGACTGAGCCCTGCCCACTGATAGAGACTCCGCCCACTTTGAAGAAGCCCTACTTTTCAAAAATGGTGCAGATCGGCAGTATAGAGCCTTGGCTTGCATGCTAGGGCCTCGTCCGTCACTCGGAACAAACTTTGCCTGATTAATTTGTTCCGAGTGACGGACGAGGCCCTAGCATGCAAGCCAAGGCTCTATACTGCCGATCTGCACCATTTTTGAAAAGTGGGCGGGGCTTCTTCAAAGTGGGCGAGTCTCTATCACTTGGATTTCGCGGGGCAGTCCAAAAATGCAAAAATTAAAAATATCAAAATTCCGCAAAAAGCAAGTGGGCGTGGCCAAGGGGCGGAGCCTGAATTGCCGAAGCATGAATGCGCGGTTACGAGTATCTTCGCTGTGCAAAGAGTGGATGTGAAATTAAAAAGTTGAAAAAGTTATGAAATTTCGAAGTTCGCAACAAACCCTTTAAAGACTGGGCGGAGTCGGCCATGTGTTGAAAATCTATGTCCGCGCTGACAAGTAGGCGTGACCGTCGAGGCAGGGTTCGCAGTGGTGTCTGGCGTGATCTGGTGGGTGAACTGCCCGGTCTAAAAAGAGTGGTGAATTTGGTTTGAAAAGTGGTGAATTTGCTTTGAAAAGTGGTGAATTTAAAGTGAAAATGGTATATATGGCAATGAAAAGACGCTTCCTTATGGCAGCTTGAAGTTCGTTCAAGCGATCAAAGATTGGGAATTCCGATCTTGTAAATACGAATCGCATGGGGCACTGCTTTGATGAGTGATTGCCTGCAGAACCTACTCCCAAACTTTCGAACGTCTAACATCAACTGAGGGTGATGCTTGATTTTTATGAGGAAGCATTTCATGACCTCTAACGATTCCTCATTCTTTGACATGGAATCTCCACGAATCAGGTGATTCAATAAGCTCTCAGTTGGACTCAAAAGGCATTAGGTTCGATGCATTCCGTGGGATCGGAATGAAACCTTTGATTCGCTAAAACCAAGCATTTATGAGAGACGTGACCTCTCAGTCATGAATTTAACAAATAGGCCTGTACCTTTTTAGTAAAAAAGGGGCCTCCGATTTGAGCGCTTAATTTCCAAAGAAAGCACAATCTTTAAAAACCGAGAGGTCCGTCGCACAGTGGAGGGAATCCTCTACAAAACACTTTTTACTTAATGAGAAAACTCCTCATCTTCAACGCGAAATTCCATGGAAAAGAAAAACGCCATCACTTATGGGCCAACTCAATAGGTGCAAACGTTCCCCATCGAGAAAAAAATTGCCGTCATGTAATGAGTGGCTGGAAACGTTTTTGGATCATTAGAGCCTGTTCCTTCGTCGCTAAATAAGTACTTTATGAAAAAAAAACCCAGAGACTCATGAACAGTGAGCTGAGCCACTTCATTTCCCCAAACAGCTCCAAAGCACAACGATCTGCCAGCATATCTAGGCAGTTGAACAAAGGAGTCAATCCAATA